>MCBS01024947.1:0-16855 GCA_003611235.1 Golovinomyces cichoracearum
AGATGTGCATGAGGGTTTTTTTTCCCTCTTCGGACTTTGACTCGGATGCGCCACTTCTTTGGCTCTCCTAGAGACGCGAAGTAAACAGAGCGTTTACATTGACACCGTGTGAAGATCAAGAGTCTTTGATTGCCGAACTATAGCCTTAGGTATTCCACAATGAAATTTATGTTTAACAATCATTAAGACAAGCGACAAGGATGCTATCGAAAATCGACGGCACAAGATTTTGTTTAAGGAAAGATGGTGCCATCAATAAACTTAAGTTCTCCTCGTGACTACAGTGATCGTATGCAGTAGAGGGCGAAATGGTGGGGTAGGTGTATGGGTGGGATCCCGAACGACTCGATATTCCATGGATATTATGTATCGCTTTCAAAAGGCAACTCGTAGCTCATTCAATTCAGTGACAGTATTGCTTTAGACCCAATCAAATAACTGCAGTCTTGATTGTAACCAGACCCTTGAGATGTCGAATTCGGTCATTTTAGTCCTCTTGCAGCTTCGTCAACCATGTCTTAAATGGCCAACATAGTTAGCGCGAGACGTAAAGGTCCAAAGTAACGACAGCAGTAACTGGGAAGAGGCTCATGTACCACCCGTGTCCGAAAATTATATCTGTAAGTCGTCGGGTTGGGGCAGGGGTCACATCTCGTTCCTGGCGGTACCTGGTGTGATACAAGTAATAAGGCATGCGACTGCGGTTTTTACTTGGGTAGCCGACCTATTCTGGTGACACCGGGCAAGCTTTTGGCTTTCTGCCTTCTCTTGGTAAGAACTGGTCTGATATCCTCTTGGGCTTCCCTAATGATAGCAGCCTTGAGAGATTCAGATACATCGGAAGTTTGATGACGTCCTCCCTGTCGAGTAACATTGATTGCAGCAGCCGGAGCACAGAGATCTTCGCTCTATCCCATCTCGCATCTCTGGACACTGCTTGGATATCGTCGTCGTACACCCGTTCTAACCGGTAGGTATCGGCGCCTGCTTAGCAAGTCTGTGGTTGTATGACAAATGGAGAGCCGACAAGCCTTCATACTTTTAGCACAACCTCTTAAGATTGGAGTGTGTTAGTTGACTTTCACTAAGTGCCATCAGCATTATAGCACCAAAAGAGATCCGAGCACATCATTTTTGTGTTGCTTTCTCAAAGGGCTAATAATCTAAAATCCTAACGTCTAGTGGCTGAGTGGAATTCAAATATTTTAAAAAAGACAGCATTGGGAAACTCTATACTTAGTGGGCCACAGGCTTGAAGGAGAAAGCAAATGTTATCAAGGGTCGCCTCCTTTGGTGTGAGCAAAACTGGGTTAACATTTCGACGATTCTGGAACTGGTTGCTTGGTGTCAATCTCCCCTGCTCATCTTAGATCCGCTTTTTCTCTAGGATTCCAGGATATTTTTTCCGGTTACAGAATAAATAAGCAAGTAAGGACAAATAGAGTTTGCAGGGTAATTTATTTTTAATATCAAACAGGAGAGTTTGATTTTGACGATTAATGCTTACATGTATGATTTTTGTTACGTAACCTGTTTGTGTTAAGTGACTGAACTATTATATTTTTCCCGTTCCTGGTCGAAGACAAGGTGCAGCCTCACCATCAGCCATGTAATTTCTAAAAGTGAAAAATTCGGAGACACCGGTATTCTTTTGAATATCTAGGCACATCTTTCGTCCTTCGGAAAGCTTGTAGGAATCCATCATAAGTTGGTTTTCCGTAGGCATTAAACGTAAAAGTAATAAATAAAAACTTCCCATAAAATCCTTGACAACAGAATTGATGTTAAAAATTAAATCTAGTAATTTAGGTAGATAGAGCCTTTTTTAGCCACTTTCTACAGAAAGAAGTGTTCAAGGGGATTCATAATAGGAGTACTAAGATAGAGAGGGATTGTTCGTAATTACATACATAGTTTCGTTTCTCATTCAAATGAAGATGACCCGTCATGTCATCAAAAACCGCCTATTAACATAAAACATAAAAGACTCAAAAAAGATAGCCGTCCTCCTGGCCCGATTATATACTAACCGATAACGAAAAAAAGTCATAGAGAATCCATATTTTTTTCATCCAAATCCCCATTAGTGGGTTAGCTGAAACAAATATTGACAGAAAGACTTTGGAAATTGAATATAGACAGAAACACCCACTCCCTCAAGAAGCGACATTATGATTTTCGTAAAAATAATACTGAGTGTAGGATTCTCAGAGGCAAAATTTTCCCATCCGTCTCCTACCTTTCATTTTTCAAGGCTTAATATCAGAGAAAAGATGAATTCGGAAAGATAGCTCGTACTTTTTGACCTGCCTAGCTCCAGACGCCGTTTTTTTTGAAAATTAATTTATGGAATTTTGTTTGAGTGAGATAGCCCGTGAGAAATAGACGAAAATTGTGATAGATAAATTCTCCATTTCAGCTAAATATTATTGCTCTCTCAGATTTGGAGGCTAGGATAAGAGGAGATAAGTTGATCCGTGGGTTTTATATATTTCCAGAAAATTTTAGAGTGTTGATAAAATGTATCGAGTTTTCTAAATTTTTTAAATCGATGGAGATGAAACAGTGTCCAAAAAGAAGTTCAGTGTCGAAATTTCGGAAATTTTAATATCTAGACAGGTGGAAAAGACCAAAGGATAGAGCCTAAAAATAGATTTTCGAAGTGGCGTAGAAGATTCTCAAAAGGCCATACCAGATTCAGGCCACGATCGATAGCTTTCTTCCTGAGAGAACGGAAAACTGTGAATCTGGCTTTCATAAATCCCGTTACTAGCAGCATAATAAGAAGCTAAGATCTGATGCTCCAGTCTCCTTCTGTAATTTTGTTGTTGAGAAATATTATGACAAGGGTAGAGCTTAGCGCTCTTCCCCTCATAAAATAAAGGCTGATCATGCCAGTTAGTGTAATCGTACATATTGTTAGAAGAAATATAATTTTGCCATGGGGTTGATAGCTGATTGAAATGTGCTAATTGATTATCTTCAGATCTTGGATTAATTTTATCTCGACATGCGTGGGACATATTTTCGTAGAGCGGTTTGACTTCAGGCTCAGATGGAACATTCAAAAATTTAGAAGGATCGGAATTAGCAGTATTTTCTTCGCTAGAATCGTCATAGGACCACTTTTCTGATATGGAAACACAGAGTACTTCAGGCTTCGTTGCATCGATTGGAACATTAATTTGAGGAACTTCTTCGCAAAAGCTGGTAAAGCCTTTGTTATTATCATCTTCAGTTGCGAAAGTCCAATCTGCCGAAGCCATGTTTCCCAAGAGTTGCTCAGGGGCTGGTTCCTCGTGATTTTCCATATTCTCTATTAAGCGTCCCATTCCTGGAGGTGGAGTTCGTGGATCACCACATTTTATCGGGCCGGTAAACTTCGGGCAGTTCCTTATCATTTTCTTCAAAGATACAATGTCGATTCGGTTTATTGGATTAGTCTCAAATATTTGAAGAATTATGGAATTCATTTCATCAGATATAGGTAAAATGGTTTGTAGAAATTCCGGATTAGAAGAAAAGGCTCTGTAAGTTGAATCATCCAGGGAAGCTTGTTTCCACGGATTCCGACCACAGGTTAGATTTAAAAGAACAACTCCGAGGGACCAAATATCATTAGGAACACAGTTGTACTTAAACTTTCGGGTATGATCCAAGCATTCTATTCTGGTCAGTCGAAAGGTGAGGGAACTGGGATAGATTATCCTACCTGGACTCATGTAAAATGTTGAGCCACAGCCATGGTCTTCAGAGGTAGCTTCCTGAGTCGCAAGTCCGAAATCAGCCAGCAGAAGGTTTCGTCCATTATTAGAAATCAGTATATTCTCAGGCTTGAGATCACGGTGGTAAATTCCCGACCTATGACAGTGTTCCACAGCATCTAATATCTGGCTGAAAGCATCCCTAATGAGATCGTCGTCACCTACAAACCTACCCCGTTCAGTTATATTTGTAAATAAATCTCCATCTTCGCAGTACTCCAAGACGACATAGGTACAATCTGGAAGATCCACTATTTTATGCATAGAGACAACATTTGGATGTGCTGAGACGTAATGATGAAGTTGAATTTCCCGAACTTGGAACCTCCGCTGTCGCTCCTGAAGGGGTTCTCCACTGCTTGACACTTTATTTAAGGCTTTCACTGCAAATTGTTGATTTGTCCTGGAATCTATTGCTAGATAGACAACTCCATAGGCGCCTGTACCGATGACTTTTGTCAAGTGAAGTGTCTCACCCAATACGGTTCCTATCCTAGATTCTGGCGACGGTGTAATCATAGAAGGGATCTTAATGGCTTCTGAATAGGGACTCGGGCTAGAAAATTGAACTTGATGCTTTCCATACATAGTAAGAGAAAATCGACAAAAAAATTACTCAGAGAATGGAAACAGGATCGATTAATGATTCAGTGATTAAATTTAGTTGTTCGGCTGAGAAGAATGCGCAGGAATGGTCTCGCGGGTTAGGGAGCCCTTGTCTCTTGCTCGAGAGAGAGACTCGAGCGAGAGCTGTGTGTTGATAAAACTTTTCGAGGATAGAAACGGTAGAGCTCTTCGACGACTTCAAAAGAGTCTTGATGGGTGGAAACGCGTGGCTTAATAGTTCCCGATTAATCGCCGATTAGATAGGGCGAAACTAAAACACTGCCAAGCTATTGACAATGAATTCTGAACCAACGTCAAGATGTAGGCTGAGCGTATGCACTCGCCAAGTAGCATGGGCACTTAAGGTTTAGAAAGTGCCCGGGCGAGTACTAGGATTCTCGACAGAAGTCCAGGGTGATCCCACCACGTTTGTGATGGTCCAAGTTTGCTCATCCTTGCGACTCCTCGATCAAATCTAGAGACATGGGGATGCGGGAGAAGAGAAGGCTGACGTCTTGAAGGTATGTATGGGGGNNGGGGGGGGGGGTTGTGTGCTTTATCTGGGTCGGTCACCAAAATATCTAGAATCTGGGCCCAGATCGATGATGACATGCGATTGTAAGAGCAAGATTCGGGAATCAAAAGCGCTTCTAACAAAAAAATAAAATTATCCGCGTCCACGCGTCTCAAAGCCTCAGATTTAGGAAGCTATTTCCTGACCTGGGAACACGCAACGAGTGACGGGTCAGTTTTCACGATATCATAAAACTCACAGTATAATATTCAATGCTCCATGTACTGATACTCTGGACCCAAATATGTACAGTCTGCGGGGTCCATCATGATCACAACGGGCTTCAGATGTTCCACTAACGATTGCCAGGTCAGAAGTCAATCATCACTGACCATATTGGAGCTACCCCCCGCTCTGTGAGTGGAGTCTTCATGCTTTTGGGGGCCAGCCTCTGCTGATCAGTCTCAGGGGCAAGCCCTAAGCGAAAAAGGAGCGGCGGGTGTGGAACTTATGTCGGTCGCCGGTTACCTTCAATATGTGAGTAGCAGGGATAGCTTCCACCATACACCCAGTCTCAGATCTGCCAGAAAGTCGGATTTGACTGCAGCGACAATATGTCATCATCTGAGGGGAGAGGATCGTCCCCGTTGTCTACAAATCTGGTCAGACTTTGATCCTAACCGCTTTCCGACTGGGCCAAGAGTACTATTTTAACATGGTATATTCAGCGCACACCCATGCAGAAATATCGGAGTACCAAGTTTAGGATTAAGGATTTAATAAGATAGATATTTTCAGTGCTTTTTTTCTTATCGAAGTGCTATCTGTTTCAAGTCGAGATCCATGAAGCAAATGTAGTTAAGATAGTACGAGGGCAATTGACGGAATCCTGCGTATCAAGGATATAAGTCTCTGCCGAGTTCTCAAATTATCGTTCGTTCTCCACCTGAACCTCCCCCCTAATATATCGTGAAATTCTAAATAAATCCTGAGCAGGAAGTTAGCCTAAATAATTGAATAAAAAAAGTTCTATCGCATGGTCACATTTATATTGCCATACCCCCCTAGTCTGTGACGGCATTCAAGCCTTCAAATTATGACTAAATCTCTTCGATCCGGCAGCCCCGACATACTGTGCGGTCGCCATCTGTGAATACAATTAAACCCTTGTAATTTTCCATCCTTATTGCGAGATAATCTTCAAGCAAGTATCTTTTGAGAAAAATTGATAGCAATATTGTCAAAATGGAAAGTGATACTTTTTACAAGTGGAATCGGAGTGAATAATGACTCCGAAACCAATTTCTGGCAAAGGCACCCCTGCATGGCTATCCCGTGCGTTCAAAGAGCTCGAACAACAATAGATGGTGCTGGCGAATATTGTATTGACTTAGAAGCCATTTCGAGTTGTCGTGACGCACAGCCACAAACCTTGGTAACTAGCACAAAATAAGGCGCTAATTTCGTTCGCCAACTCCTGTCATAGAATACAGGATCTCGTAACCATATTTTTTTAACTATTTTAACTCCTGTTCTTCTGGTAACGTTCCTCTCTTCATACAGACTGGAATTTCACGATGAAAATACTCTACGTTTGGCCCCCCCCCCCATCCAAGCTCCTCTTCTGAGCGTGCCCATGGTCTAGGAAATCGGAAAAGGTCCTTGAATTGAGGCTGTCTTAAACTCAAACATTTAGCGCATCACGATTACTGAAAGATTTTGTACCTGAAATATATAAATCTAACGTGAAGAAGAATCAGAGAGTCCTGGCCTTACTTGCACAATTCTCATGGCGCCAATCAATATCAACCAAATATCAAACATGCATTTTAAAGGGTCGCCTTGATTAGGTTGAGTGATATCAGGTAGATCTAATCACAACCAAGGCCTGTCTTTGGATGCATTCTCCATCTCTTCCTTTAGTTTTCCACCATGTTTGTGCCTCATTTATGAAGTGTCAAACAATTTGCATTACCCAAATGCCAAGACTGTGTACTGAAGAAAGCAGATATAAATAAGGCCGTATGGGATGCGGCTAGAGTCTCAAAATCTTGGCCGCACAACGGTATCTAGCGTTGTGTATTTTTTGTTTAAGATTTTGAAGCAAATTAGTGGTCGCCAATCTATTTTGGATCGAGCTCCCATATATAGTTTATAGTCCCACCACAAACATAAATAAATCCAGCTATAGTTGCTCTTCGTGTTCAACCTATCGGGCATCTGAATAGAATTAGCTAAATATTTAAAAAATCATAGAAAATGAAATGTCAGACGAGTTCTAGTGTGGCGGTGGGCTGAGAAGCCAAACCTCATACTGCTATCAGCCATTCCCTAATGTTCATGTATTGTAGCGCCCAGAGTAGGTTGCGATCAGCATGCATTAGTTTGCTTGCCCAAGTGATATTAATATCAGTTTCAAAAACTGTTGTGTTGAATATGCTGATAGCTAGATCCCTGTCGAAACTGCGGCGGGGATTTGCCTCATAAAACCCTGAATGTTATTACAGATCCTTCTCGAATCCAGTTCTTCGACGACAATATCGTTGACTAGTGTTTTTATGAGATGGGCTTACCGAATCTAAAATCCAGTCATCTGACCAGAAGTGGATAAGCTGGTTTGGCTCCCGACCTGTTACGCAGAATCTAACAGGCGTGCATCGTTTGATCGGACGCGCCTGATTAAACTTTGCAGACTCGTCATATTTAACGTGCTAGAAGCTGATTACAACTTGCCAAAAATTAATGCTATGTGCCGGGCAAATCACATACAGGTTTAGCACCAACGCCTGCATCTAGAGAATGGATTCCAGTGCTCTAGATAAAGTCTCGGCCAGACTATTCGCGTTCATTCCTTCAATAGGCCTCCTTGGTGATGGAAACCGTCGACTCCTGTAACCGGATTCTGCTACAAGAAAGAATCCCCTCCCCGAAATTTTAACATCTCATCTACAAAAGAACATTCATGTTCAACTCCCCCTTCGTCTGTCTAGGCATAGACATGCTCTGCTATCAGTTCAAGCACTTAGAATTAACGATAGTCCAGTGCATTTACTATTCGTCTCTTTCTTCCCGCGGGCTCGCTATATTTAGACTAAAAGTTTGGTGAATATCCTGTTTTACCAGAGAAAGAATGAGGCCCTAAATGACCGCTTCCGAGAGAGGACGTAGAGTCTTGATATATGATTCTACAAAAGATTTATTAGTAATGCGACGTGTAAAAATCCATTTGAAGTATGTCCTGCATAGACCAAGTATTTGTCAAGAACATATGCATCTCTGCTTCAAATTGATTACTAGCAATTCGTGACTCCTTAACGAGCTTATAACAGGAATCAAGTCGTGATAGTCTCATCTGCTGGAACGAGAAATCACAGCAAATTTAGATCTGAGCGACACTAGCTTAACTCTCACGATCACTAGTCATTTCGATGTGGGAGATTACCAAAAAAAAGTTTCCGGATGGCTCGATTATAATTGTGAAAAAAAATAAAAAATCACAACACAAAAGACAGCCTGTCTAAGTTGCTTAAAAAAGAAGCTATTAGAGTTCATTTATCGTAGACTTTTTTATTTCACATAATTTCAGAGCACTTAAAATCTACAGATAAGCTACAATTCTATGCCTTCCAGCTCTGCTTCACGAATTATAAAATTTTTTATCTAATTGTGCTGTTAGTTCAAAGACAGTAGAAATATTAGGGACAATCACCTGTGAGTTGGGAGCAAGTTGTATTGCTAGTTTGTCGTCACTATCCCTAATTTTCGTGTCGACTCCCGCCTTCAGTAATGAAACTGCTGTGTCTCCTTTTTTTGTCAGCATATTGCTTTCTATCAGCAGATATATGCTGTAGTGATGATTATGTAGGATATACCTACCGTGGCCTTCAGCAATCGCATGGTGTAGAGGGGTCTGTCCAAAGATATCAGCAGCATTTATAGGACTTTTGTGCTTGATAAGTAACTCTACTAAAGGCACAGAACCCACAGCTGCAGCGCGATGGATAGGGTATTGCCTCCGCTTATCACAAATTCCCGTGCGTGCCGGTGTATGATGAGACATAAGATTTCGAGCTAGCTGAATATTCTTCTTAGAAGCTATAAAATGAAGTGCTGTCTATTCAGCAGATCGTTTAGTTTCATAGTATCGTATTTGATAAGTAGGGGTGGACCAACTTGACCAGCGAAATCTTTTGAGTACTCAGCAGAGATTTGTGAAATTGACTAAGATTGAGAGACATACTCTTTGCATTGACATCTGCTCCCTTTCGTAATAGGAGATCAACAAGCTCTTCTCCATCTTTAAGACTGACAGCTATCATTAGTGGAGTCCATCCTGAGCCATCCTTATTCTCAGTTCAGTATCAATTTATTTACTTATTTCATCACTAATTTTGTTCATCTCAGCACATACTTGGACATTAGGATCAAATTCTTCATTGGCAGCCAACAGCCTAACAATATCTTTGTGACCGAATGAGACAGCCCAATGAATTGCTAAGCGGCCATCATCATCTATCCGACTTGCTAATTCCGGTGTTTCCTATTTGCACTTTAGACATATCTACATCTTGAAGATCTAGCATATCGTACGTTCAACAACGACTCTACTATTTGTGCTGTTATCAGTGTCAGCCAAAGATCATTCAGGCATCTTAATGAAGATACTTCTGCCATCTCTAGCAGCTTCGTGCATTGGAAACTTCCTGAACTCCTCCATGGCCTTGAGGTGGGATGGAACTTTTTTTAGCGAGTGCGTTTGTGCGGACGAAGTTGCGGTTCATCCTCATCACGGTGCTGACGAATCAAAAGTCAATGCTTATTAACGTTAGGATTTCATGGTGCCGAACAGGAATCGGACTCGAATATACGTCTCCGAAGCTGACTAGCTCCAACGAAGTTCAAAAATCAACAAAGAAGTCCCTCTCTACACTTTATCATGTACCTCTGATTAATTAGATTCTTCCAAAATTTATCGTGTGCACAATCATGTAACTCGGTTTCAAACTTCTGTCTGCTGGATTCTGCATAACACTGAAGTTTTTGGGCCTAAACTCAGCACAACAAACTTGGAAGCAAGAATAAGCCATTACAAGCCTTACATGCCGTCAACCTTCTCTTAAATGCTCGGCTATGAAATGAATTATTTCATGTCAGCTGGCTGACAGGATATCATATGCTTGTATTTGAATTCAAAATTATTCCAGCGAAATCAATCGCCTTACCTCCATCCTTATGCAGCGTGAATTAATCAATCTATCGGACTAAGCATCAAGATGCTCGTCTGCCTCTGTCGATAAAGTTAAATTAAACTCCACCGCTCCTGCAATCGAGAAACAGTGGAATTTCTGAATTCTAGATTTAATAGAGTCGTGTTAAAAGGGCTCATTCGGAAGTCACGGTGTGTGAGCGTCAATAACAAATGCTTAAAATGTTAAGTACGAGTTTTCAAAAGAGTTGATTTTGCTTTGCTTAAAACCTCCTAAGATTCCAATTTTACTCGGTAGGAACCGTGCTGATAACAAGTCCGACTTTACCTGATACTTTCCAAAAAAGCAGTAAATACTTACGTCATGGCGATCATCCTGGCTTCAGCGGGACTCGAGGCATATTTTTCAGAGCTGGATCCCTTTTACGAGCTTGACTGCCCAGGATTCAATCAGATGCAGTCGATACGTAGTTGGTCTGCATGCTTATGGTTAGTTGACAGGAGTCAATGGCGAGATTTCAATGTCCGATAAAAAGTTTCAGTATCAATCCCGCACTATCGCATAATCTAAGAACGAAGCCCTCAGAGAGTTCCCCCGTCGAAGATCACATTCCGATCTACTCGCCATCACCATAAGAAGGTTACTGCATTCAAGAGCCTGTCTACTTATCTGAAATTCTCTCCATAACGCCATGATAAATTTATCTCCTTGCTCTCCTTGCTCTCCTTCATTTCCCCCTCCCTTCACCTCCCCGAGGGTTGGCGAGGAGTTTTTGACAGGGATTCTGCTGTCAATAACCTCTGCCGCCAAAACTAGAAAAGAAGGGGCTGCGTTAATCTTCGGAAGAACAGCTCATGTCTTTGTAAAAGGTTACCGGCGGCAAAATTCTTCCGCAGCATCTCGAGAAACCTTTCGCGATTACTTTAGGGATCTCGATGCAGTTGTATGTAACAAATTTGAAAGTCGCACCAAAGACTCCCCTCGACCTCGTCCTTAATCTTTCATCGAAGAATCTGTAGTATGCCTAAAGTCGTTAATTAGTGTCATGGGCAGCAAAAACTCTACGCTAATGCCAGCAGCCGGAGTTCGTCAAAGAGCCCCCACGTACGTTGCAAAAGTAATACCTCAAGCTCAAGCCCTACATCAGCAAAAGCTTCAAAATCTTCCCAGAAACGCCGCAACTACTAAGTTCAAATCAAAAGAAAATATTTTCGGGGATAGACGTTTACCTGCCCGAGTCTCTCACGGACACCCCGCGGTGAGAATGTCCCTAAAGTGGCTATGCTTTTATTAAATCAATTTCCACAACAGAAACTAGTACGTGAAGTTTAGTTCAATATGACTAGATTCGAGATTTGCCCAGCTTCCCTCATGGCGTAACAAATTATAACCGACCCTATATTAGAGATAGAAGTTTTTCTTTTAACAAAAAACCTGCAAAGACGAAAGATCATCAAAGTAAGTAGCATACCATCTTTCGGGTGTCTAACGCTCACATATTGGGTATAATGGAAAATCCATCAAATTGAGGGAGATAACATCCTCAGTGATAGTAGATGCCTTAAAGGACTTATGATTGGTTCAAGATGGGAGGGAGCAATAGCGCTTCATGACAATCCTACCGTCTCAGGATGGAAAGCTTTCCTCAAAATCATCTGTCAAGAAAAGAATATAAACTACCAGAGGAAACTCAGTCAAGTCATAACTGCAAATCAATCTTAAAATAACGCGCTGGCACAAGTCATGGAGGACTTTCTGCCAATCTCCGCTCTTGGATCCTCTTTTCATAGAACTCTCTTCTGCCCAAACCCAAGAAAATAAAAGAAATTTCCTTATAAGAAATCTACTTTTTAATCCATCAGAAGCGTCAGATATTATCTTAATGACCTCAACTGTTCTGAAAATGGCATCTCCTTTTCCAGATCTTACAGCAGCTGAGGTGTTAAGCTATATTATGAGTGCAGTAAACGCAACTTTGGGAATAGATGAAATTCCTACCACCTTATTGCGTATAGCATTGCCATAGGTTTCAATTTCACTAAAAGATCTCTTCCAAGATTGTGCCACAATCGGGTATCATCCCCATTGCTCTTGCACTATTATCGTCACAATCATATCGAAGCCTAGTGAGTAGGTATATTTTCACTCAGATCATAATAATCTATCGCGTCGCTATTCTGTACTCGGAAAAGATTTAAAGAGACTCACTGTGTAACGAATATCTTAGGTACCTATTAAACATAGGATACTAGCTCGTCAAAAATTCGGGGCAATTTTACTCGACTCCTTGTTAGGCTTCGCAACTTAACTGATCTACGATTATGGGATCGCATTAGCAAAAAGATAAACTGCCAAAGTGACCACCCTCGATATCGAAGATTCTTTTGATCCTATGTAACCAGTTAGGCTTGTAGAATATCTTGGTGAAAAAGGCTGGCCGCATCAGCAATGTAATTGGGCTACCCCATTTGCAACCAGTCGAAAATTTTGTATTTGTTTAGATAGTGCAACTGGCACCCGCGAAATATTTATTGTGATTTCCCACGAAGATCGCCAATGTCTCCATGATTTATATTATTTTTTTTCTCCCGTCTTTGGATTTTAAAGATTAAAGTGCAAAGCCATTGGTTTTGAGTACGATTTTGTGATTTTGGA
Organism: Golovinomyces cichoracearum; assembly: GCA_003611235.1. Taxonomy (NCBI): domain Eukaryota; kingdom Fungi; phylum Ascomycota; class Leotiomycetes; order Helotiales; family Erysiphaceae; genus Golovinomyces; species Golovinomyces cichoracearum. The sequence goes on from MCBS01024947.1 coordinate 12,747, forward strand.
AATATTCGCGGATCTCAGAGTAAACTGTGAGAGGATCGGAACAATTAAAAGTAGAGATCTATCCTGGGGCGTTACGGAAAGAATCACCTTGGATCACGGTAAGTCATAGTTTATTTTCTTCATAGGAAGGTCTAAAGATAGGAGTATCATCCCTTTCGTTAAAAAAAGTAAATTTTCAGTCTCAGAGGAAATAAGGGACCCTGCCTCAAATTGCTTGGAGTGCATATTGATAGGAGCCTCCCATTTAAGCTTCACTAGCTGATTCAAGTTGCAAGATCCCTTAAAGTGGATCATTAATTCCGTTCTGCAGGGAACTTGGCACGGAATATTTCGGCATACTTAGTAAGACGAGAAGTAATCCCTTACACTCTACTCATCGCTCAATTTTGACACAGAATGTCAGCTAGAGATATCCTCTCTGTGCACCGAATAACCCTAGCTCATGCCCTTCTCAGGGAGGCAGGTCTTCGATCAAAATTACCTCTGATGAAATTGCAGGGAAGTCAGCTGTTCGGACACGAGAATTAAATCCTCAGCACCCAATATTCCCTCACGTAAAAAACCACACTCCGATCCATTCTAATCCCGTTTCTCTCGCTCCATCAAACGTATCCAACTTTCAGAATAGATTGAGCCGCTAATTACTCCTCGATGAGAAAAGAGACTAATCAATGTGTACTCACTTATATCTTCACAAATACTGAGCTACAAGAGCTCATAGTAAATAATGTTCGGAAATTGATAGATTCCATACCTAAACCCGAAATTCAAAAACTTAAGTGATGGGTCCAAACTTCCTGACTGTGACGCAAGTCTTGGATACGAAATTTACAGCGTGGTCGTAAGATTAGATCTTAGTCCCTCCCCATGGAAAAATTTAAGAAACTTCGATGCAGAGGCACATGACGCCCTCCATGGATTCTAAACAGCGATCGCTTTACCATGATCGTGAGTAGTCTGAGGGCCTTCGTAGATAACCAAGAAGCGTTAAGTAAACTGATGAGGACCTTCTCAATTATTGGACGGTCTTGTTGCTTTTTAAAAATTCATAAAGTGGAAAGTGCGGTTAAAACTACCCCGACTACAAGAAGACCAGATTATGGTGTCATTGATATCTAGTAACTGATATTTTCGAAAAGAATATGGTCGATGTCGATGGCTAGAAAGGAGCGCCATCTCCATCGCTGGATCCCGTTCCTTATGACTCTCATGCCTCACGTTTGAGATGGCACGAACACGAGTTATCATGAGCCAACGAGAGTTGGCAGACAGGATATTTTTCTATTTGTACCTTCAACTAGAGATTAATCCAATACCTATTTTATCGAAGGAGCTAACACAGAATAGGAAGGCATAGGAAATTTTGTTGCCGCTCGGTTAGGGTACGGAGATTTTGCTGCATCCCATAAACGTTTCAATCACCCTAACGCCAACCTGATGTGTCTTTGCGGATCTCGCCAAACCCTTTTCTACAGTCGAGTCCCCGTTATAAGGATATTAAGATAAGCTACTCTGGCCAATTAAAACACACCGATAAGCTTCAAGCGATATTTGGCCTAAGCTTATTGGACAGATCAACATCGTTATAACGGGGACTTGTGATAACCATCCCACAGGTTCAATCAACCAGATTCTTTCGAAACTTCTCGGTACAGCTGATAGGGTATCAGTCCTAGCACGATAAGTAAGCCATGCTAATATTTTTGGAGATATTCGTCCTCGCTGATAAAGGCGCAGTGATTGATTACGTTTCTTCAAGGAAATTGGTGGGTTAACACATATTATTCACGCCTAGATGAGGTAATTATGGTACTCATTATTTTGCTGACTTGATTTTTTTGGGCGTGGAAATTTTACATGATGCGTTTACGAACCACGCTTTCCAGGGACTTTTAGACCTTTTCAGTTATTCTTTTACTAGGGTTTTTGCTCTAGCGCCTCATGTTCCAACTGGGATGATGGATTACTTGGCATTACAGTGACAGTGCTTAAGCTTTGGCCATCCCAAAATTCATCCAGATCTGAGAACTGCTACCTTTATTTCAAATGGCAACTGTACAAACAAGTTTGAAATTATAAAAACGAAAAGTACGCCAAAAAGCCTGCCAAAGCTATGATCTAAAGCCTTGGCTAGTATTGTGTATGCCAGCCTTTTGCCTTGATGCAAGCTGCTATACGACGCGGCATACTCTCTGTAAGATTGTCAAGAAACGACTGAGGAATCGATGCCCATAAAGCCTCCTCAATAATTCTTCAGTTTTCTTCTGAGACTCCTGTGCATCAGTGTAGTTCTGGGAAAGTCTCAAATGCTCTTTTTTTAAGCGCTCATCAGACGTTTTAGATCGGATTTAGATGTGGAGAATAAAATGGCCGGTCGGTAAGATCTATACTCATATCCTTTGGTCATTGCTTGAATTTGGCGGCGTTATAGAGCATTTTCCAACATAAATCATACCTGGCTGCCAAATCTGAGGTTTGAGTTCGCGGAGTAGCCATACTTGTTCAACTTGAAATCGTAGTCCATCATATGCAAATCTGACCTTTCTCCATGCCAAGTTACAGCCCAGGCCATTACCTTAAGGCTGTCTACTGCCCTATCTATTTGCAACTTTTCTTGGTCTCATTTTGCACTGGTGTACCAAAAACTGATTACTTTTTTTTTTCTCTTTTAACCCCGATCCCTTGATAGAAATTATGCAAACAAACCAGTGTTCGCGGGTCCAGTCCTTTGCTGGGCACCAGTTAAAACGTATGTTAGCAGTAGTCTCTGTAATTTAAGTGCACTTTTAGCGCGATTTTGTAGGTCTATGTAGCTGTGGTAGCTTTCGAATGCGGAGTGCTGTACACTATCGTTTTACAAACTTCGCAGACTTCATAAGTATCCCTGGCGGTTTAATTTTTCAACATGGTGAAGCACATTCCATAGCTCATGCTCTATACGTAAAATAAGCTGGCCGGTACGAGTGAGAGACATATCGTTGTTACGAAAGCTAAAAAGGGCTACGATGCCTCGAACCGTGCCTCTGGCTATGAAGATTGCGTGCGATATCAGCTGGTACGAGGCCTCAAGCTTAAGCTGCCTCGATTTTTCCTCGTTTGGATGGCGATAACTTATGACCTCTCATCTTGTTCCCGAATATGTGAATATAAAGGACTACGTTTCGAAGGCATGGTTGTGTGGCGAGTTAGGAAACCCGATTATGGAGCCAACAAATTCTCGCGAATCTTGGATTTTCGGTTAATCCCTAACGCGTTATATTGCATGCGGAGGTTCCGGATTTTTAGAGTTTAATGAATATCAGACTTCGTCGATCAAAGTCACAGACTCGGGTGGCTTAGTGGTTAACTGTCTGGGTCGCTTGGGCATCCACCTCAGGTGAGAAGGTGTGGCCTTTGGTTCGGATACATCAAAACTCTATGTCATCTCACAGCCTGAGGATAGAAGAGGCATTTCTCGATTGTTCCCGTTGCCGGATACTCGCGGTTGACGTTGGGGTGCAAGACCCCGCTTACCTGAGGAGTGGTATCAGTAAATGCTAAATGCAGCGTATGAATGCTCTCGATCAACATCAATATGTTCCACTTTGATCTTGTCTCATGCACTGGGACCATTAGGCCAGCCCCAAGACGTCGATAAGAGCAAAACATCAAAATCATCTCGTTCCCGGCCTTGTACAAAATAAGCGCTGAGCTAGAGGCTGAGGCCTGTATATCAGTAAATAGAGTTATTACAACAAGGTCACATTTCTTAGTCTAAAATTAGGTGGGGGGAGGGGCAGCAGAATTATATTTAGGTTCATAGAGTCTTCAAGGTACCTGCTTTCTACCAACTCGCCAGGAGGAGAAGAGCAAAAGTTTTGATAGAAAAAAAAAAAAAAAAAAAAAAAAAAAAAAAAAGAAAACGTAAAAAGTTTTTATTTTTTATTTTTATTTTTTCGTTATAGAACCTAAAGATACAGTAGAACCTGTCTGATTTGATAATCATAAAGCCTAAAGAAAAGGTAGGAAATTTCTTTTTTTAAACGCACCAATAGAGATCTCTACTTTGACGGGTTCGACTGAAAAATATTATATATTTTGAAAAGAAGAAATAAAAAAAAAAAAAAAAA
>MCBS01024948.1:0-16868 GCA_003611235.1 Golovinomyces cichoracearum
TAGGCCTGAGACGTTAAAAATTCAAGTTCAAATGCTATACTTAAATAGTTGTCCAAATCACATGGAATACGAGGGGTTACCTAGATAACGAATGTTTCTCCCCGCATCATTCGCTGAATAAGGTACCTGACAACAGGACATTTTTCACCATTTTTGACCCCACATGCAGGTACATGTAGCCACAAATAGCAGAGGCAGCAAATGAGCTCTGAATTAAAGATCTTGGTGGTGCGGCTTTTTTCTATGCTGGAAGTCAGAAAATTAACAGTATACAAGGTGTTACGAACGGCTAGGCGGTTCGATATTTCTACCTCTAGATCCCTGCCCTGATGCATCGACCAATGAAGAATTTTGATTCTCTTTCCATGGTCTGTTCGGTCCTCCCGCCTCGTTTGAGGGCGTTACTGGAAGAATTTAAATGGTGCAATGGTAATGAACAATATGATATGTTCTGATAGGGTAGCTAGCAGTTACTACATTTCTCTGTGGCGGACACACATCTTTTAGAGGGATCCCTGAGTACTTCAGATTAATGCTTTAAGCGATACCAACGAACGTATTCACCATCAGTCAGCTAAAAGTTAAAGCTACGGATCTCGTCATTTTTTTGGCCTGATAAAAGTAGCCCTTTCTCCGGTATTTCTTCTGTAAGCGCCCAGCCGGCGGCCCATCACCATAGTAACTAAAATCTAATATGATCAATTTCCTCCACCGTCGCTTACAATGTGGGGAATTAATTAATACGTATTTTTGATATTAATTAACTATCTATTGATTCAAATCTCAACCATTCAGTGTCTGTCCTCTACCGACTTCAAAGGTCCTTCAATATCAAAATGATCGAGAAAAGCTTCAGAGCAGTAGTCTTAGTGATAACAGGCGGCAGACATCTCAAAATCAAATAATTACTCTAAGTTGATTCGTCCTCTGTCAACGATGGTGTAAGAAACTTCAGCATCTCCAAAGTCATTTGTACGCCTTCAGTCTGCTCAGTTCATAAGAGCTACATCTCTCTATTCATAATTCATCTACTAATTCTAGGCCTTAGAAGATTTAGATAGCCGACGGAGGGAAAAAATACCATGTAAGCCAGTAAGCTTGAGATTATCCGAGAAAGAGGGGCATATATGATCCAGTGATAATGCTAGAGTCCTTTATGAAAGGAACTGAGTATTTGCATTGAATGGCTTAAAATAAGAATACAAATTTTTCACATAATTCAGAATAAAGTGTATTATGGCATTGAATCTCATACTTTTCATGAATGAAGTACATCATTTACACAAATGATCAGAGGCAATCCAGGTGCAGCGACGATGAAAAAAAATACTTTGCTTTTTTCGTTAAAAGATATTTGCAGATTGATTTACGAATCTTGTGTACTTCTGATTTGATTTGATTTTGATAGGTTTTGATCGAGTTTTTTGTGTCACTTGAGTCCTAGACTATCTTACATATGTAGGTCCTCTCTGCCTATAGGCCAAAGACACCTAATCCTCGGGTAAAATGCCTTTCCCTATGCCTCCCTCATGACCCCTTTCCATCGGCAAAACCCCCACAAACCTTCATTTGAGTACACACTTGAAGGAGTCTTCTGCCCATCATTATCTTTCCTCTCCAGTCAACGAAACAAAAACCGTTCTCGGGTGTATCGCTGCAGGGAAAAATCCTCCAAAAACCACTGGGTGCGGGGCTCCCCGACTACCGACATCAGGACTAGATCCGAAGACATAGCTAGCCCTTTGAAGCGTTTGGAGAGGCCATCCAGCCGGGCGCAGCAGGCCTGTGTATGCCTAAGGTGTCACTTTGTCTTTCCTAGCCTCCCCTTATTTCCACTTTGATCCGAGCCTCAGGACAAATCTTAAGTGGTGATAAGATGTCAGAAAATTCTTGGTACAGAGCGTAGATTGTGAAGTAGCCTAGCCTAACTATCTAGTATCGTTATGGACGTGGGGGTGTCGAATAGCTCATGCAACAGGATGACCCCTCCTGGCTAGCAATTTCGGCTTTTTGATGTTAGAGCCGATGTTTTGTGTGAGCGAAGTTCGCTGTACAAAAAGGACAGAAGAGTCTTTGATTTTGCTTTCGTGGGCTTTTAAATACCCTCCGGTGGGTAGCACATGTTGAATTGTGACGAGGGCTTCTCTAACTACCGTTGTAGCGTTTTGTACCACAATATCCCTCCTCTTGCCCAGCGTCTTTGCCGTCACCATTCTCGTCAAAGGGGTCATCGGAGCGTCTCTTCAAGGGTGAGGTGGGAGAAACTCAGCTCAAGGTTGATAAGGTTGTGACTCAACCTTGGCTCTGCAAACTCTCAACAGAGAGCTGGAGGTTCCTAGGAGACACTACGTACAAGTGTCGAGTCGTCGTCTCCCTTGTACTTCTGATGTCTAGGGCAGCGCCCGACTGGATTGCAGGGATTTTGAGAATTTTTCCAGCGTACTTAATTGCCCTCGCTACCCTCTTTGGTAAAATTCGGTCAAAACTCAGTCAACTGGCTATCGCTGTGGGTCAAAAATCCATTGGTATAAAATCCTGAACAAACGGGGTGAAAAGCATGGTCCGAGGCGTGGTCGGATTCGATGGGAACGCCTAGTGTTATAATTGTCTACAGCTTGAGTTAATCTGATAGAAACTAATAGATTCGAGACCATCTACTCGGGCATTTTAATGAGCAGAATCCGTCAGTTCGTTAATATGAAGTTGCAGAATATAGGACCGATCACGATGTACTTTCCTTTTGAGCCTCTGAAGCTTCTAATTCGGACTATTTAAGTCTGTTTATACTCTATTTCAGGTCACAAGTCTAACGAGGACTGCAGTGCCAGAAAATCTAGAGAAAGTTCAGAGCTATTGAATGGTTGACGGAGAGATTTCATTTATGCCTCAAATCAAACAGTACTTGGTGAAGATATCAACAATTTCTTAATGTGAAACACAAAACTCGTTTTTTTGGAGAAAATCTAACTGCACATGATCTCAGTTATAAAAATTACAATCCACGTTGATAACATGGAAAATGTCTACCTCGAATTTTACCTGAGTCATGTCTCGTTACTCGGATCGATGTGATTATCAAAAATCGTAGGTCTTAGGTCTATGTGCCTGCTTAATTTGATAATTACAGGATATTTAAGTATCGGATCCGGATTAAATAAGTTTTCTTGAGAACAGGTTAGATGGTCGGTTATTATTGTTCGTTTTAGAGACCTTTATCACCTACCATGATCAATCGATGAGATGAGTTAGGTATGTCCCACTGCTCTTTGGAAATGAAAGCAAATAGATAAACCACTAGTGTAAATGCTTCAATTACATCTAGACAGTTAGATGACCTCAGGCATGCCGTACAAGTCAATAAACGACCTGAAATTCAAGAAATCGGTATTTTGCTTCAATGACTGACTATAAATAATGTTATAGTCTTCTTGATTCAACCGATTTTCTCTTCTATGATTTCACGATGGAAATACATATTCGAAAATTATTTAATTATTTTTGGTAGAATTTTACTTTGATAGTTTTGGTCCCAGTACATGAATTAAATAAACACATGCAATTTTCTGTTGTGTATTGAATACCCTTCACCATCCCCGGACAGACTTATGATGGATCTTTAGATTCTTTTCTGTGTGTGTACAAAAAACTGTTGTTACATTCTTCATAGGCTCGTCCTGCTCCAAATCCAGCTCCTAGAAACGCAGGCCATGCTCTCCGCCTAAATAGAATAAATGAAAAGATGACGCCGAAGCTAAGACCGACAGTGGAGCGTAAGAAAAGCAATGCCAGACATCGGTCCCACTGAACTTGCGGTTAGATAATCATGATCAATTTCACGACGGAGTGATTGAGATATGTACTTTTTTTGGGTTTAATAGAGAATTGTGGCCAGTTGACTTACTTTCTCATTTAATATTGCCTCACTCACAGGCTTACTTGGTCGGCCCGTCGTTGATGGACTACCTGTATTCTCTGGCATTTTGCTATTCATCCCTATAAAATTTATTCAGTTATTTCTTATCAATCTATGGTCTGCAGAGGGGTCGAACTGACGTTTTCTGTGTGAAACGCGTTTACGGAGATTGACCTGATTCCAACTGGATGATAACCTGTTGTGACTTTATATTAGCGGTGACGAATCTGGAATGGGCACAATTGATTCTGCCGGGTCATGTGCAGGTTTTTCTCTCGTGGCTTTTCGTATGAGACATAATAAGCAGAGAATGGTCTGTGTTTTCTACAAAACTGAACAAGAAGTTGAGACTAATTTTTGTATTTAGACATCGAGGTCAAGATCTGTTCAAGAAGAGCTTGAACGGCTTGAAAAGCTCTTTGTTCCATACAAGCAACAACTCACCGAGGCTGTTAGATTTGTAGGAGTTCAATTCAGAGATGACGGGCAACTATCAGGTGACAGAGAAGAGGCTAAAAAGTTATCATCTCTAGTGCCATTCAAGCGGGAAGAATGGCTCTTAGTATGGTTATTGAAGAAACTGAAGACGGATAGCATTGCAAGGTACGAATACACTCTTCGCGATCACACAATATGTTGAGAACCTCCACAGAAAAACGCCATCATCGTGGTGGCTACTAAGCTACCTTGTAGAGTCGGTACCTGTACGGGTTGCATCTCGTATCCTCTTGAGCAAAGAAGCAATCGTAGAAGAGAGAGACAACCCTTCTAAGCAGATCAAAAAATCTATTTTACAAAACACCTTGGATGAAGCTCTAGAAAACTTCAGTATATCGCCAGCTCCAGGAAAATTTGGTCAAAAACACTCCAAGAAAAGAAGGTATGGTGGAGAGTTGGTGGCCACCAATGTTGCCTTTGATCATCTACCTGATTTGATGGACGCAATCTCGACGGTTCTAAGCTTCCTTGTTAAATCCGGAAGTATAGCTGCCACTGGATCTACAGATGATATTGGAGCATCTTTGAGCGCGGCATATATGAAGACAACGTACATCACTGCTGCAGAAAAAGCAGCTGTAACATTTGGGTCATGGTTAACTTTGTGCGAGAAGGTCTATCCTTTGTGCAGTAGCACACATGTCAATAATAACAAGAACTGGCTCGCTCCATTTGTTGACCTGTGGAACAGCAGACTTCAGAGTGATACGGCGCTGTTGTCCTTCTCTCAACATTGTGCTTCATCAATTCTTTCTTTACTTCATGTGATAAGAAGTGGCAACCATCAAATAAATTGGCATTCTCCGTTAGAGAAACTGCTTTCTCAGAATATTATAATCCCAGCAAAGAAAAAATACCATGAGAATTCGACCTCCGATCTTCTAGAAATGCTTACTAAACACGTAATCACTTTGAATATTTTAAATGTTCCTGTATTGTTCGAGATTGCCATTCGCTCTATCCAACATCAATGCACTAGAAGTAGACAACCCGAGGATGAAGCTTGGCTCCAGGCTGTTTTTCAGACTCTGTTACATCTTAACTCAGATTCAGAGAATCAAGAGTGTATAAATAATATGCTCAAGCTATGTATTCAGTACAAGGTTGAACTTGAAAAGAAGTTACTGCAGTCAATAGTATTTAAATCAGCTATTTCCGAATCTGATATTAACTGGAAACTGATCGCGACCATTATAAAACTTGATGCAAATATATTTTTAGATTCAAGTGAAGAAAGTTTGCTAGCTCTCCTCCTAGGCAGAATCACAGAAACTTCTCTTGAACCTTGTTGGTCTACAATTTTGGACCGTGTGATCTCAGAAGTCTTGCTGCCTATCATGAATGAGTTTACCAAGGCAAGAGATCTATCTGGATTTATTAAGCTATGGTTTAATCAGCTTTGTATATTCGAAAGTAGACGCGAAAAATCCCAAAACTTGTCAATTACAGTGTTCAGTGCCTGGGAACAAGAAAGACTTTGTTTGGAACTTCGAAAACTTCTAGAGTTATCACTCTCGACAGACCAGATTTTAAACTTGATAGACTGGATCTCGAAAAATTTAGAAAAAAATCCTACTGGGGCATGTATTATTCTTGAGGCTATTTGTGGGTCTATATCTGGACAGGAGGATGTCGTAGACAGCATTTCTTTGCTACCCTATAATATCATATTCGACAAAAAGAAGACTTTAGAATTACCAAGTAGGTATAAGTGGCGAGCTTGGCGAATCTTAACCCATACATTAAACTGGGCTAACTCGAGGGATTTGGATAGTTTGGCAAGTTGTTGGGACTCTAAAGGGAATCCATTTACTTTTTATTTGGAGAACTACGATAGTCTGTTGAACATCAATCATGAAGAGAGCGTCCTAGTTCTGGAACCAGTTGAAGTTTTCAGATCTGTGTGTGCAGCATTTAATGCATCAGTAGAAAGTTGTCACTTGGAGAAGTCCATCAAACCAGTGGCGTTACGCTTCCTTCAGATTATGCACAATGATATCTGTAGTCTTCGAGGAGATTTTTATTCAAAGACCAGTATGAGTAGAAGTAAGTCTGAAGCAATATATAGCCTGTTTCGATGTATCTTTTCTGAATATCCTAAAATTCTCCGGTAAGCGTTTGCATTTTTTAAGTCCAAATATGAACGGCTTACTCATATTTGATTAGCCTTAGTTTTGAACTTGAAGGTATATTCGAAAGGCTTTTTCATACGGTTTTCGACCTCGGTTCAGAAAGCTTTGCATTGACTTCTAATGTTTTTGAACGTCTACATCTAACAGCAGATGCTTATCCATTTTTGGTGAGTTCTGCTCTAGAGAGTGATGAGGTTTTGAACAATAAAGATCTGATAGGTATTTTCTGTGTGTAATTGACGCTTTCAATTAGGCTAAGAAGATGATTTAGAAACCATTATTGACATAATAATCACTAAAATCACGATCGAAGCTCATCAAGAAGATAATGTATTAATCATCAATTCTTTTGCTATCCAGATCCTTAACCAAATACCCCTCGAGGTAATCAGCAAGAATGCCAGAGAAAGAATTATGCGTTTATGGCTTTCAAAAATTCACAAAAAAGATTCTAATTTTGAAAAAAAATCATACTCATTTATAGCTCCAAATCTCTCCATGCTTGCGCTCAAGAAAAAAATAATGAAAAATCATCCAAATTTATACGAGGGATTAGGATTCGAGAATCTCACCTCTTTGGCAGATACTTCTACCGATGAAGATATCCCTCATTTAGAAGCCCGACTTGCTCTTCTGAAGAATCTAACACATTTGGTCATCGCTCATGCACATACAAATCTTGATCAAGAACGACGTAGTAATTATCTCAAAAAAGTACTTTATGTTATTCAAAATCAAACTCAGAATTCGAAAGTGGAAAAGAAAAACCGCAAAAATTATGGATTTATAGCGATCTTTGAGGCTGCTCTTGTCGAGTTTCATAAAAACAAAACCCGTCTACACGAAATGAAAATTATTAGTGAGGAAGATCTTGAGGATACGACAATTAGCTTTAAAAATAAAATTTTGGACCAATTGAAGAAACTACTGCACAAGCTCTGTAGGAAACTAGATCGAATAATTGAGGTTTCGCAGAGTCAAGAAATGTGTCTAAATACCATTGTTAATGCATTATCTACATTAGGGGTTAGTAACGTCCAACTTGCCAGCCTGGAGCTTGACATAAATAAACTTGCCGAGGCACCGTCAAACCTTGGACGGCGCCTAAAAACTTTCATGATAATTCATGGCCCAAAAGATCGTGGAACGGACTTAAGTCTTGCATTGGATGTAGACGTAAAGTGTATCACGAATCGAAAGTTAGTTCAGCAGATTACTGAGAGTGTTATGAGTGTCTATGATGATGCAAAGAAATTGAGTTTATTGCGCTCCCTTCTTAAAGAATACCAGAGCAACAAGACTCTGCTAGATAGAATTCTTGCCGCAAGATATGTCATAATGGAAATCAATGGTATGTCTTCCTGATTCTTTATTTGTCGTTTTTTTGTGATTAAAGTTATTCTGATCATTCAAAGATCTCAGCCTTGATAAAAACAAATCTAGTAGAAATTTAAGTGAAACAGATGATTCTAGTGATGAAGAATCACTGGACAACTTTGACTTAACTTCTGTCTATATCCTACTTTGTGCTGAGTTGCGAAAAACAACCGATATAATAGCATTTTGTATAATTAGCGAAACTCTTGAGCTGATGCTTAGAACCAAGGTCAGTCTCAATCATTTATTCTAATTCTATTCCATAAAAAGATATCCCACCAAACTAACAATGCTACCACTAGACACGTTCTATCTCGCAATATTCTATTGATAGTACTCTGGGAACAATTTCCATCCTTTGTTCTCCTAAAAGTCCTCATTTGCCATCAACACGTCCAGGAACCGTCTTTCTCCACCTCACTCATCTTTTACGAAGCATCCTTGTTCACCACCGTTTCAGATTAAAGGGTCATTTCCCGCTCGTCCAACTCAGTATGCAAGGATTATTACGATGTCTCTTTTCTTCTACTTCAAATAGTATCACCAATACATCAAAAAATACTTCGACGGGGTTTAATCATCAGCCTATCTGGCTAAATAGTTCACAATATCGGCTCAATGCCAGAGATTCTGAATCATATACACGTCTGCTCACACTGATCAGTGATCCAAGTGAATCATCGCTCCAGCATAATGGTAATAAGAGACACAATAACAATAAGAACATTAAAGACAATCATCACTACTTAACATCAGCAACGGATAAATGGAAACGCATGACAACTCATTTTATGCGATTTGTACTCATCGATTACATCGAATGGCAATTGAAATTTCGTATACTGCCCGAGATCAAAGAAAAACTTATGCCTGGATGGTATGCTCTTTTGGATAACACTTCTCTTGACACTAGACGCCTCATCAATGCCGATTTGAATGCTAGTGGTCGAGCCATCTTTATAAACTTATACCAGGACTACCAAAAATTCGGCAAATGGAGTGGTTCGTAATATTCATCGCGTACGAGGAGCATTACGCTCAACATTCTAACGGAAAAAGAAACCCAAAAAAAGTTTACTTATCGTTAAGATTTAAACCCTTCGGAATATTAGAATGAGAATGATGCATTGGAAAGTGCAGTGGCCGATGCCTCGTGATCTGCTAGATGTACAGACTGTAATACCAGTGAGCTTTCAGCGGTGTGGCCTAAGATTGACTAGAAGTTAGATGGGAGAAAATGACTAGAAGAATGATAGAACTATAATTAATAAGGATCGAGATATCTATCCATAACTCAAAGCAACAAACTGATATCTCACATGTGCCATTCAACCATTCCAGTAATATTTATAAAATGAGAGAGAGTAATTGTGACTATCATATTTCGAACCTGACTAGAAACTTTCTAATTAATTTGTCATTTTTGCCCTGTAATTTCGATCTATCTGGTATTTTCTCGAGTAAAGTTCGGCTTTTCACAAGAAACAGTTCACCGAGGCCGATTTGCCCAGATTGGAAGTTATTTGAATTTTGCGCATTCCCAAATTCAAATTTATTTTTTTATGCGTCCCACTCTACGTGGCTCGAATTAATGTGCAACTAGATGATATTTACACTCACTTCTATGGTTCATAATCTCTTCTCTAATGAAAGGTAATCGACATTGACTACTCCGATTACTCAAGTAAGGAAGTCAAGATCTTAAAAAAACCGGAAAAAGATCTGAATTAATGTCCATTCGAGGGTGTGTGAGTCACTTGTGTCCTGGGTACCATTTCTTATAGTACAATTTTATGCGACGTTTTCATAAATCATTTGTTATGAATTCTGCATTAGATCTAGTGCGCAGTTTCACGTGAGCTACAGAAAAAAGGTGAAATTATCCTGATCCAATAACGCCTAATTCAAACCTAACGCTGAAGGGGAGGAAAAGGAGTCTTAAGGCCGAATTTAAATTGGTAGTCATGTGTGCGATAATTTCTTCAGGGAGATCTGTAGGTTTACATCGATCATTATCTTCATGTAAGTCATGATTCCATGCGAGTTAACGCAGACATTTTAGGATTTATTTCAAGTTTAGCCACAGCGATAGTAGCATATTGGTGTGGCCTATAAAAAATGATGACATCTGCTAGTTCAGGCGGGAAAGCTTGCTAGTCTGGATGAGAAGCATGAGAATGTTTGGCAATTAAATTTCTTTTTCTGTGTAGATTGTTAAGGCGAATCTTGATCATAGATATTACTAATCGATCATTTTAGCATAACTTTTAGATAAAAACGAGGATAATTCGACACGTACCTTTCAAGACTGCCCGCCGATCAGCAAGATCAATCCCATTCATGAGTTCGTCCTGCTTTTCGGCAATTTCTTCCCCCGAATTCTCTGGTTGTTTTTTTGCTGTCACCGAGGATGGATTTTCGTCATTTTCTAGTACTGCTTCTAACATTCTAACAGCTGTGATATAGCTTCGCTCACAGCCATCTATATCCTCATTTGCAAGTTCACTGATAGCCGCACTGCGGCTCATATCGATAGCACGATCATACATTAATTTTTCAGCTGTGATACCTGACGTCAAAATTATGTTACGATTGACATTTGTAGATCCTAGAGATGTAGGATTAAGATGTGCCGGATGATCTTCCGGTAGCTGCTTTTGAGCGTCAAGGAGCTTAAGGCTAATAAGTTCTGCTTTTTCAAATACTTCATTGAAACGATTGCGTACCCATTGAACGGCATGATTTATACGCTTCCCAGCACTGTAATTACTAGGAGAATTAGAACGTACATTATAGCTCCGACCATGGAGTACTTCACAGCGAGATTTACGAGACCACCAGTCCCTGGCGATATCCATAGACTTTGCCAGCAAGGAAAGAGATTTGATATAGAGTACAAGAGCTTCCTCTGAGAGTGATACGATGGCTTCTATAGTGAGGCCTTCATCTTCTTGAAACAAGTTTCCTTCTCTGTAAGTACTTGAGCCACTAGTCCCATGATCCAAAGATGGTGTCAAGGGAATAAGCTGCTTATACTTAACTTCAGCAAAACCAAAAACCACCTCACTGCGAGTTGCCGATTCCTCGATCTCATTCAAGCATCTTTGATCTTCATCAAGATGTCTACTGGCTTTTCCATCTCCCAAGAAGGTAATGGCATTAGGCGATGTTGGATACGTAGAATAAGAATGATGACTGTACAACTTGGGAGGAACACTTTTCATTTTCATGTCTGGATATGTAACACCGAAGACCCTCAAGCTAGCACTATTTAAAGCTCTCGAAATGGCAGAGGTAACCGAGGGACTATCAGATAACTTTTCTTGGGAGTTCTTTCTCTGTGGTAAGCCTTGATCTC
Organism: Golovinomyces cichoracearum; assembly: GCA_003611235.1. Lineage (NCBI taxonomy): Eukaryota > Fungi > Ascomycota > Leotiomycetes > Helotiales > Erysiphaceae > Golovinomyces > Golovinomyces cichoracearum. The sequence goes on from MCBS01024948.1 coordinate 11,279, forward strand.
TTGTTTCAGCCTGTGAGATATGGGCTGCGCGCAAAGGTGATCCAGAAACAGCATCAATTTTAGATACTGGGACACTCTGGGTAGACGCTCTTCGAACAAGTGCTCCCGACCTAACAGTCATCGGGTCCTTCGAGCCTTGCATACTTGGATTCGCAGCCATCTCATCAGCAAACGCATTGACCTCTACAGCACGTTTCTCCACTAGAACATACTCCCGAGCATCCCGTACTGCCTGTTCGGCTTCAGCAATAGCTTCCCCTATTTGTACTTCCTCAACGCGTTTTGATTTCGTTGATTCATCCTTCGTTACGTGGTGAGATAGTTTTCGAACTCCATCAGATGATAATGTTTCCAATTTGGCAGCTGTTGAGGAAGGCACTGATATTGGTCTTTTTTTATTCTTCGAATCTGGTTGTATTTGCGAGGTTGAATGGTTTTGATATTCTGTAGATTTCCTAGTGGAATCTAATAACATAGGCATCTTAGGTGAGGGATATGAATTTTTTTGTCTTGGAGAGGACAATTTTGGATACTGAATTATATTTTTGGAGAGGTTTTGGTCACTATAAATTGTGGGATTTTGCGAGAGCGTTGTCTGGGCAGTTTTTAAGTGTGTTGAAAGGTCTTTTTGATAGTCTTCTTCTACTAAGCCCGGAATAGTATCAACAACAGCTGGATGCTCAAAAAATATTTCGAAGCTCATTCGCATGGTTGGTGTTCGTTTTAATAATGCTTTGATGATATCTTTCATCTGAGAGCTAATCACAACGTCTTTTGGAAATCTGATAACATCATCACCTTGTTCAATTTTACGTAATAATTCGACGTGATTTATAGCTCGAAATGGCGGTTTTGCCGTCATCATCTCGAAAAGTACGGTTCCCACAGACCATAAATCAGCTTTAGCATCATATTTTTCGAATCTTAAAATTTCCGGGGCCATGTAGAGCGGAGAGCCACATAGGGTTTCAGCGAGACTGGCTGAAGGTAACGATCTTGCAAACCCAAAATCAGCAATTTTGAGCATGGGTAGAGATGTCAATCCTATCTTTGGAACTAGAGACGTTGCACTTCCTTTCATGGCCTCAGGTCTTCCATGTGAAGTATTCAAAAACTCCGGACTCGGCAAGATTAGTAGATTTTGTGGCTTAATATCTCTATGAATGAAGTTTCGAGCTCTTAGAAATTCTATTGCACTAGCTAGCTGTTTCAGAAAATGTCGAACGATAACTTCAGGAAGCCCTCCGACGGACGGAATTGGGTACCTCCTAACAACATCCCGAAGAGCCTCGTGATCGCCTAGACTGTTACGCTTTCGAATAAAGTAAGAGAGGTCACCTAATTCGCAATATTCCATAACTAGATGAATGTGGGTTGCTGACTCGCGGCAATCAATCAAGGCAACAGCATGGGGATGGTGTAGACCTTTAAGAATCTCGATTTCAGTGTATAGATTTTCTTTGAGTTTTTTATTTAACTTTGAAAGGTTTACCGATTTAATGGCAACAAGCGCTCCGGTAGCCTATCTCTCGAAATAGTCAGCGGTTAATCGAAAGGATACTCGTTAGAGAATCTATAGGGATCTGAAATGAATGAGCTGGGGTATTTCAGCGCCTAAAGAGCTTGTAAGCTCTAAATTTGAACGCACCTTGTGTTGGCCCCTAAAGACAGTTGCAAAGCTACCTTTTCCGATCTCATCATCAATACTGAAGCCCCCCACAATTTTATCAATCATGTTCCTCGTTCGCCGTGATGTCGATGATGATGAGCTGGGTAGAAGTGGGATCGTCATGTCAAAAGCTGCTCTATTTCTTAGAATAGGTTGTGAGCAACCGAGGCTAATCCCACCACGGTTGACGTGGGTAGACTTGAAAAAAACGCTGCTTTGTTCTACATGTACAACGTCAATGATCTGACCGACAAAGAGAATTGTGGCTTTTCGACGAGAGTTCTTATAGATTAGATAATGAAAAAAAAGTCCAGATATTCTCTGAATAACAGTATGATAGTCTTTCTCAGAGAGAAATCAAAGCCAGTCAGCAAAGTACAAAATAAGACTGGATGAAGAGAGATTTCTTGGTAAACTTCAGTAGACAAGTAGACTGTTGTGACTGTATACACCAAGTTCAACTTAATGACTCGGGAAGCGCCAGCAATGTTGCAGAGTGGTAATTGACAAGTTGCTGATGGGCTGGCTATGGTGAGAAATGGATAATCAAGTCTTGAGTTAGATTCAAGTCAAGAATGTGAGACAAAGAAGGTCTGATAGGGAATAGATTGGTGGTTAATCGAAAGGCATGAGTCTAAAGAACAGCCAGTTGATGTTGGCCCAGATCACGAGTCATAGATGATTGTACATCGGAACGACGTGATCCCGGGGGGGNNGGGGGGGGGGGACAATGAAAGAAGCACCACTAAGCTTGTACGCAGTTCTTTGATTGGGGACGCGTCTGGATGGGCGAGGTTAGCCGCATCAAGGCTAGCAGCACCCCTCCCCCTGTCCGAGAATATAAGGTTATCTCTTATCCCTCGGAATAGGCGAAGTAAGAAACAAAATGGGATCGACACCTCAGATTGCTCCGATATCTCCATTGTCTGGCCCAGGAATTAATTTGCGTCTATTTTTGTGAAGAAAGCGACCAGCTCTTGAACCATCGGAGAGATTACGCTTCAACTCCCTAGGTTATTAATGCGCTGATCTAGACCGATGACGCGAGTGATGGAAGAAGCAAATCCCAGTCCCATCTGCATGTTTGTCGTCTACCGCAAAAGGCTCCAAGTACCTTGTTGTCAGATCAGCACTTGAAATGGTGCCAGTCGACTTAACTCACAACAAAACTAACACTAATGCTTTTCACACACACAACTCACTGCATCAATCTTATAAATCCGTATTTTTCGGATAGAGCAGGGCTCCAAAACATGCCTGTGAGATTGACGCAGTGAGTTGTGTGAAAAGCCTTAGTGTTTGGCAAGGGTTAGTTTTGTTGTAAGTTAAGTCGGGTGGCACCATAACGGGGAGAAGCCTCTGGAGAACCTGGAAGGATATCAAATCGTACACTAGATCTTAAAATCAAAAAGAATCAACTCTGCATAGATTGCTGACGGGAGTCCAAAGAAAAACGATGAATGTACCAACGCATGATGGTCGAAGGATACCCGGTCAGTTTCTTCATATATTCAAACAGCAAAGAGAGACCTTGAATGATGATAAGAATATAGAAGTTTCAAATTTTATTTTATTTATGACCCGGCTTCTTCTATCATTTATGAGATTAACCTTACCTTGACTCCATCTTGAATTTCGTGTAGAGAATTTCATCTGCTTTTTTTTTCAAGATCACAGTAACAGAACGAATACATAGGTTAAAAGAGACAATTTATACTCTTTTCAAATTTATTCTAATTATTTGATCAATAATTTTCATCTTCAACTAATACTTCAATCATGTAAAGCATAGCAGCCTTTTTTGAAGAGAGACGTTAATCTTATTCCGTTGTATCTAGTTTCAGCACGTTTTTTGGGAAGTTCAGAGGCTGGGAAATTATAGGCTATTGGATCTTCCTCAATTTAGAGTTCTAGAAATTTTTACGTTATTTTTGTGATCGTCGTCGTCTAAACAGTAGAATCTATTTCTTTTACAGTTAACCAATAACAATCTTAAGGCCATCTTTTCTTGAGATTTCCTTGAATATCTTGGTTCATTATTATGTAAGACCATAGCTGTCCTTAATCTTATCATTGGTATAAGAAATTTCATTTAAGACCTCGCGGATGATTTGCAATGCCTCTCGTATCTGTTCCTCACTTATGACAAGCGGTGGCGCCAAGCGAATAATGTCGTTGTGTGTCGGCTTTGTCTGTAGGAGATTAACAGGGAATAAAGTTATTCAAGTGGGGAAAGGGTAGGGCCAAACTTACAAGTAAGCCTTTTTTCATCATCAGAATACACATATCCCAAGCAGAATGACCTCTTGTGTTTGTTTCATCTATGACTATTGCATTTAATAGGCCTTTTCCCCGAATCTGCTTGATCATAGGTGATTTCAGATCGTGCAAACCTTGCCTCAAAAGCGTCCCCATAGTATCTGCGTGATGTGCCAAATTTTCGGTTTCTAAAATTTCCAGAGCGCGAATCGAGATAGCACAGCCCAGTGGATTACCTCCATAGGTGGATCCATGAGTTCCAGGTTCGATTGTTAACATTAATTCCTTTGATCCCAAGACGCACGATACAGGATACATACCACCAGAAATCGCTTTTCCAAGAATGATCATGTCGGGCTTGATACCTGCCCATTCGTGGCACAAATTTCGACCTGTACGACCAATTCCGGTTTGAATCTCATCACAAATCAGCAGCACATTATATTTCTTACACAAATCATAAACTTCCATCAGATAATTATCGGAAGGAACAATAACGCCAGCCTCACCCTGGATTGGCTCTATGATAAATGCAGCTGTTACCTTTCCATGAGCTTCCAATGATGATTCGAGGTCGGTAACATTATTAAATTGTATACTTTTTTTTGTAGATGGACAACAGGCACCAATTCCTGGGATGTACGGACCGTAATTATCGCGTGATTCAGGGTCAGCGGATAAAGAAACCGCAGTCATCTTCAAAAAAGAAGTTAGTTAAACCACTGGAAATGGTTTGAATCGAGAAAAATATACCGTTCGACCATGGAAATTTCCAGTGGTAGAAAAAATTAGAGCTTTATTCTGAGGGATTTTCTTCACTTTATATGCCCATTTTCGAGCTATCTTAATAGCGGTTTCTACAGCCTCTGCACCTGTGTTCATGGGCAATACCATATCATAGTTGAATATAGAGCGTACTTTCTTAGCCCATAGCGGAAAGACATCATTATGGAAAGCACGAGAGGATAGAGTGAGCCTTTGTGCCTGCTCACATAAAGTCTGAACCAATTTAGGGTGACAATGTCCTTGGTTTACTGCACTGTATGCTGAGAGAAAATCAATGTAGTGTTTTCCTTCTGGATCCCAAACATCACAGCCGCTCGCCCGGGCAAAGACCATAGGAAGAGGGTGATAATTATGAGCAGCATATTCCTCGTCGACTTTGATAGCCTCGACTGATGAGCTTGCGTGGAACATGGAGAATTTTTGTTGAGAGGAAAATGCGGTTTGATCTGGAGTACTGTGATTTGCCATTTAGAGAACGGTACCGACGTAAGCTTGCCCGCAATGCCATTTCATCCATGATAAACTAGCCAAAAACTGTTACGTAATAAGTTTCTTGAGTAATCAGAGTAATTATTGAGAGACAAATGACCTGTGCATAATACTAGATTATAGATTCCTGATGCTCTCTCATCGGCTGAGCAAAGTGCCAAGAACAGAGCACGTAACTTTGACCAAGCGTGGGGAATAGACTTTCCTTATCGATAAGCGAATTTCAAGTCGGGGAGGACCCACATAAAATGCCGGTACAATAATTGGAAGGCGCGAGATCAGACCAGCCCGTGATTCGCCTCTTCTTACTACGCGTTTGACAACTTAAGATGTGCTATAAATATATACATACATACAGAGGGATGAGATTAAGTGAATCACCCATGC
>MCBS01024949.1:0-14497 GCA_003611235.1 Golovinomyces cichoracearum
TTCCAATAGCAAGTCAACTCGATGATTTTTGTAGGGGTTGCATACCTTGTAAATGCCAAGAATGACCCATTATTACCCCTGCAGCACTGTTCAGTCAAGTCTCGATAGGACGATATTTCTAAACCCTAAATAGGAGTTTTCTATTGGTTGAAATTTTAAGCGCACAAATAGAAACGTCCTATTTAGGGTTTAGAAATATCGTCCTATCGAGGCTTGACTGTAATCCTTTTGCCACAACGCACTAAATCTCCTTCATTCAGAGCTTATTCCATCTAAATGTTAAAATTCCAAGCCCACTTCTTCTTGGGCATGAGGCAGGTGAACTTTCCTGGGGTTTTTTTCTGTTAAAGATCTACCCACCTTATTTTTACTTGTAGTTATTTGTATGACATATCCATTTTCGACATAATCACTTCCAAAGGAAAACCTCATTTTCACTGTCTAAGTCAGCTGAAAAATACGTAGCTTCTTTTTTTCAACCACTCCTATTCCAGAAACAAGTCTATCACCAAAACTACTCTCTGTGTATTCTGAATTTGACAATCCCTGTCCCCACCCTTCACTACCCTGCTTTCTATCACGGTCCATATATGTTCTACAAATCTTGTATTGCAAGAGATGGATCACTGGGAGGCACTATTAAACATTCTATTTCTCGTGCAAGGTAAAAGGTCTTGGGGTACTCTAGCCCAGAAACTTATTTGTGAGTGATAAGACAAGCATGTCTTGGACTTGCGCATAAATTATTGAGCGCTTTTAATTCTCATCGTTCGCTTGCGAGCTGTGCCATTATCCCCTATGGTACATCAGACATATAAAGAATATCCAAAATATATAATCCTCCAAGCCATAGCAATGCCTAACAAATGCTCACTCATTCCCGTTTCCTATATTTGAGCCAATTAATTACCCAGCATTGGAGGGATAGGACTGCTCTCACCGTAGCCCGAAGGCCACGAGCTGAGGGAAAAGACCGGATAAGCTGGACCCGAGAGAAAAGTTCGGTTCGGAGAGAAAGCCTCATCCACTCCAGTATTCCCAGCAGCGAGCAGCTGCAGTCTCTATCCTAAGTAGAGCCATATAGGGATTCAATCTGCCTTTACTAGAAAGTCCAGCTAGTCCCTGACAAGCTGCGCCATTTGCTTTTTTATGTATGACTACTTGATTTTTGTATTCTAACCTAGAGGGCAACTAGTCTGACACTAAACGAGCATACACTGAGGCCGGATGGGAGCTGGTTGACTGCCAAATACCTCGTCCCACCTGATGACCTAAAATACGCGAGTCTATATACAAATTTCGACTGAGAAATGTCCTGCTGCCTGAAGATCTTGGGCTGCAGTCCACTTTTACGCGCGAATACGTACCGCCACCATCGGTATTTCTTCAGTCTCGGCCACCATACATCTGAGCTCTGATTCAACCTACAAAGCCACTTTCCTCGCACAGACCGATTCAATGTTTGTTCCATCAACATCCATTACCGATTGTGCCCCAACTCTAAACGCGTCCAGATCCTCCGAGCTCCTGTCAAGCCATCTCTTGCAGTTCCCTGTCATGACTGTCTTTGACCTTCAGACTTTTCTCCATAGAGGAAATCATCGTAGTATCTCGATTTGTGCCCATGAAATTTTATCCTCCTTCGCGTATAAATAACATCGTGAGTGTTTATCATTGGATCTGTGACCGAGAACGCTCCCGTCGTGAACGAAGCAGTCTGAAGAGACTGGGTTTTACCCAATCAGCCATAGAGATTTGAGAAGAGTCTGGATTTGACTTGTAATTAGCCTCAGCCGAATCGAGGATGTGTTGGTAGGATACGTCCGGTAGTAGACTTACGGGCCTCTCTGACTTCGTTCTGTTTTCGACTGCTAATCTTTTTGGCATCCCAGATAGGAATAGCATATTGAGCGTTTACACCAGCATCGCGTTAATGTAAAGAGTTGGTATTAGCCTGCTTACGCTGGGATACATATGTAGATCTGTTTATTTTTACAAGGCTCTCCTCACTATATGTTTGGGAGTACCGTGTGAGACTTCGACGAAGTAGGTGCTAGGGGACGTGAAGAGTCGGCTGCCCTTCAGCTTGGCTTCTCTCTCCCCAGAGAAAAGGTCCACAAGCAGCATCATGAGGACGTGTAGAGCAAGACTTGACACTTCTGTCAAATTATAATTCGCGAGAATCCACCACACCGCTATTTAATTGGGTCTTCTAGATCAGCTGTATTGTTTAAGATATTCTCTGCTTCCATTCTTGCATGACATTTAAACAGTTTGCCATGGAGCATTGATTAGTAATCGCTAATGCCACTTGAGCTGTGTTCTACAATCAGTTTTTCAAGAATGTTTATGATCAAACCGATAACACTTGATAATATTTGCCATGGTAGGAGTCCCGACGATCGAATCTGCTGCCAAAATAAAGATACTTACTTGGGTCGGATGGCGTAGTGGTATGTCGTCCGGGCCGGTCTTCCAAGTAGAGTCTGGGTAGCCTTAACACCTGCCCCACTTGAGACGGAAGATCGCTGGTTCGAATCCAGCAGACCCTACCTTCTCCNNAGGCACACTTAAACAACCATTGGTTTTTCACGCTTTTCCCTTTGGTGAATATTCACGGAAGAGAAGTACAGGAGGTAACTTCATTTCTTGTATTGGTATTCGTAAATGCAGTTTACGTGTGAGTGTTTAATCAATCTAAATCACGTTCACATGATCTCTGGTGTTTTTGATAGTCTTTGACTCCATAAGGACGTTAAACAAAAAAAAAAGATACTTTCTTGGGCCTCAAGGGTACCGATAAAACAAAGATCTGAAATTGCCTTCGTTGCTTAGTTAAAGATGATCAGGAGACTGCCCTTACACTGATATTTCGCTACTATTGGTAAGAGGAAGCTATTCTGCTAACTTTATACTGTTTGTACATAAATTTTGTTTGTGACTTCGTATAATTACGTTCCGTGTTCTTCTCTGTTTACAAGTCAAGTCTGGGCACAGGTATGCTCCATATAAAACTATTTCTATCTCCATGTTCTTTACAGTCTCTGTCAAACACTGAGGAAGTTTAACAAGGACGTGCAATATCGTTATTCACTATGTCAATCAAGTGACTCATGTCATTGGATTACTCTCGTTAGTAAAGCCAGATTTGCTTAGCAGAGACGAAGTTATGTCTCGATAGTTTTCAATCATCAGGCCCTTACGAATCCACCCACAAGCAGTGTCATATCTTTAGTCGTAATTGATAGAGTCGTGTTAGCTTCTCTGAAGGAATAGGTTAACTTAGCTCAGAGATGGAAAGGCGTATGATTCAGTCTTAGCCCTTTGGACCATCCAAGCAGAGCTAGAGGTGCGTGGAGGATCCCCTCATTGATTGAAAGGGGTTTGAACCACTGTTCTCTGATGCAGAGACTAATTGTATCTGAGTGACTGAAGAATGCTATCTAATGAGTTAGTGTGGTTGAATCCGTGTATTTTGTCAAATCCAGTTACACCCATATGAAAAAATGGTACGGTTACCTTCAACTACCTTAGGCGCGAACGCACATCTCATAGTGGACAGTTATAACATTTTGTATCAGCATACCAACCTTCTCCAGCGCAATGCATTAAGGCGTCCAACTCTTCACGAGAAGAGAGTAATACTTCAAACTGGGCTAATCGTAGGCACATATCTAACACCATCCTCCATCGAAATTCATCCATAAAAACCCTGGCTCTTCATTTCACAGCTGACAAATAAATAACAGCTATCTTCCGCAACCACTATTACTACAAAAGACAATATGGCTTCCTTCCTAGATTATTCCTACAGCTTAGTGCATCAGGACAATGCAGCTGACGTACCTACAATGTCGGAGTTGCGGGCGGCACTAGAAAAAGGGACCGATGAGGGTAAGGTCGAAACCATGAAGCGCATTCTTACAGTTATGCTTAATGGGGATCCTATGCCGCAACTATTGATGCATATCATTCGATTTGTCATGCCATCAAAGCACAAGACATTAAAAAAACTTCTCTACTTCTACTACGAAATCTGCCCAAAACTGGATGCAGCTGGGAAGCTGAAGCAGGAAATGATCCTAGTCTGGTGGGAGAATTTTTATTCTTCTTGGGACACTGTATGCTGATTCATGTAGTAATGGTATTCGAAATGATCTTCAACACCCAAACGAATATATTAGGGGAAATACTCTGCGGTTCCTGTGCAAGTTACGAGAGCCTGAGTTAATAGAGCCTCTACTCTCTTCCGCTCGTCTATGTCTTGAACATCGTCATGCATACGTTCGAAAAAATGCTGTCTTTGCCGTTGCATCTATATTCCAACACTCTGAATCTCTTATCCCTGATGCCCCAGAACTCATATACACTTTTTTGGAGGCTGAAAGCGATAGCACTTGTAAACGAAATGCATTTGCAGCCATAGCTAGTATCAGTCACGAAAAAGCTTTGGAATACCTTTACACAGTCTTTGATGGGATACCGAATGCTGATGAACTTTTACAACTCGTAGAACTGGAATTCATCCGCAAGGATGCTGTACAAAATACTCAAAATAAGGCACGCTATCTACGTGTCATCTTTGACTTGCTAGAATCTGGTGCCACCACCGTGGTATATGAAGCTGCTTCATCTTTAACTGCGATAACAAGCAATCCTGTAGCTGTCAAGGCTGCAGCATCCAAATTTATCGAACTTAGCATTAAGGAGCCGGACAATAATGTGAAATTAATTGTCTTAGATCGTGTGGATGCCCTTAGAAAGAAGAACGAAGGTATCCTTGATGATTTAATAATGGAAATATTACGTGTTTTATCCAGTCCAGATCTTGACGTGCGTAAGAAAGCTCTGGATATATCCCTAGAAATGGTATCAAGCAAAAATGTGGAGCAGGTTGTTCTGCTACTTAAGAAAGAACTATCAAAAACACTTGATCAAGAGTTTGAAAAAAACGATGAGTACCGGCGCTTACTTATTCATGCAATTCACCAATGTGCAATCAGATTTTCAGAAGTAGCTGCTAGTGTTGTGGGGCTATTGATGGAATTCATTGCTGATTTTAATAACTCTTCAGCTGTCGATGTGATAACTTTTGTAAAAGAGGTACTCGAAAAATTCCCAAACCTTCGGCCGTCTATCGTCGAACGACTAGTTGCGACCTTGAGTGAAGTGCGCGCCGGAAAAGTTTATCGTGGTGCCCTCTGGATCGTTGGAGAGTACTCTTTGAAGGCTAGTGATATCAGAGACGCATGGAAAAGAATACGAGCAAGCTTAGGAGAAATACCTATCTTATCATCAGAACAGCGTCTTCTTGATGAGGCCTTGAACGGTCAGGATACAAAAAAAGACGATGAACAATTGAATGGGCAGCCAAAATCGACAGGAAATACGTCGCAAAGGGTTCTCGCCGATGGTACATATGCTACGGAGAACGCTCTTACGAGTCAATCCGCGGTTGCCGCCAAATTAGAAGCTGTAAAAGCAGCACAAAAACCTCCTCTTCGGCAGCTTATTCTCGATGGTGACTTTTTTCTAGCATCTGTTCTTTCATCTACTCTGACAAAGCTTGTCATGCGCCATTCTCAGATATCAACGGATCAAGCAAGAACGAATGCTTTACGTGCTGAAGCAATGTTGATTATGGTATCAATTATTCGTGTTGGACAGTCACAGTTCGTAAAAGCACCGATAGATGAAGACTCTATCGATAGAATTATGACATGTATAAAGTCTCTCGCAGAGTTTGGTCAGAATAAGAGTTTGGAGTCGGTATTTTTAGATGATACGCGTAAAGCGTTCCGTACAATGGTACAATTCGAAGAAAAGAAACGATTAGCCAAAGAAGCCTCCGAAAAAGCTAAGACTGCTGTACAGGTCGATGATATACTACAAATCAGACAGCTTGCAAAGAAAAGTTCAGGCGATGGGACTGATGAGGCAATGCTAGACATAGAAAAAGCTACAGGAGGAGATTCAACAGCGGAAGATCTAACATCAAAACTCAGTCGCGTAGTACAGTTAACGGGCTTTTCAGATCCGGTATATGCGGAAGCATACGTCAGGGTTCATCAGTTTGACATCGTGCTTGATGTTCTTTTGGTAAATCAAACAACTGAAACGCTTCAAAATCTCTCCGTAGAATTTGCCACTCTCGGAGATTTAAAGGTAGTTGAGCGTCCAGTAACACAAAATCTAGGGCCGCATGACTTCCAAAACGTTCAGTCAACGATTAAAGTATCTTCAACTGATACTGGTGTGATTTTTGGTAATGTTGTCTATGACGGAGCGAGCTCTACGGAAAATAATATCGTTATCTTAAACGACGTTCACGTTGATATTATGGACTACATTCAACCAGCAGTTTGTTCTGAAACTCAATTCCGAACGATGTGGACTGAATTTGAATGGGAGAACAAAGTTAACATCAAATCCAAGGCAAAATCTTTAAGAGATTTCCTCGAGCAACTAATGGCTTGCACAAACATGAGTTGTTTGACTCCAGAGGCCTCAATGAAGGGCGACTGTCAATTCTTAAGTGCCAATTTGTACGCGCGGAGCGTGTTTGGTATGAATCTAAATCATCAATCTTACAATATACTAATTATTTAATTCAGGCGAAGATGCTCTTGCTAACCTAAGTATCGAACAAGAAGTCGAGGATGGTCTAGTAACAGGTTTCGTAAGAATCCGAAGCAGATCTCAGGGTCTTGCACTATCACTAGGAAGCTTGAAGGGTCTTACGAAATTTGGCGATGCTGCTTGATTGTTAAAGATCATTAAGAAAAACAATAAACTCTTGGATGTTGCTCTCATTGATCAGGGATCAATACTTAAAACATACCATCAAATATTAACCGATAGAGGAATTTGAGAGGATGAAGAAAGATTCGAGTCTTGTATTATGAGCACTGATTAGAAAATGTGTACCAGTATAATAAACCAAGGGTATCAGCTGCGTACAAATCGAATACAAGGTTCCGGTGCATGAAAGAAAAATTTATCTAAATACAGGGTATTTCGAATGTTAATCATTGCATATCGAAGTTAAATTCGCATGTCAAACAGATGTAAGTTTCTGACTTAAAGCCCTAGATAGTTAATATAAGCTTGGGTGCTCGCAGGAGTATTGGCACATTGTCATCCTCCTAAAATCTAGAAAGAACTTACCCAAAGGGTGCCCGTCAAAAAACATAAATGAGACAAAACCACACCGAAAAATTCTGTAAATTCAAATCTCTCATTTGGACAGTCTTTCGCTGGGAATCCTAAGACTTCTTGGATTAACTTGCAATGAAACTTTAGACTAGCTAAAACTGTAACATGCGAGATCTCAAAACTACCTGTCAACCTCCCAATCCCCTAGTTCTCGTGACTGGTATAACGGTGATATACAACCGTCGAGATGTAATGATCGTGAGCAAAATAAGTCCGATCGTAAAAATATGAGCCCAATTTCAAGTATATGGTTAAATGTTTTCTATCGATCTATCAAACAATTTTACTTTGACACAGCGAAATTAGACGAACAGATATTTCCATCCGATAACAATTTGGATATGTTTTAAAAGGAAACGTTTAAACTGTGTTTACCTTCAGGTTTGTTGCAAATAAAATAGATAATACTTGTCTAATATTTTTCTGAAATTTAAAATCAGCCTTTCAATTTATTCATTATCTGCCAGTCTCCGCTTAAAGGGGGGTTAGAACTTTTGATTCCTTATCCAGCTAGAGTTAGCAAAATAAATGATTGGTACTACTATGAGGGCTGATGATTCTACTGCTGGTCATCTGAATTATGTCAGAGATGGAGAAAATCAGAATGATGAGGTGAATCCCACCTTGGTGGTCAATAAAGACGTTCGTCTCATCATTCAAGAGGACATTCTAACTGCTGAAGGCAAGTTTGAGAAATTCAAATTTCTATCTTTCTCAAAAAATCGGGCAAATTCAAATTGAACTTTCATCTAATATTATTGATAGACGAATCTTTCAATAGGGGGAAGAAAATTTGCAGTTCAAAATGCTTCAATTTTTGTCTTTCAGGTATGGAGTTGCTGTCCCGTTGCATTGTTTATTAACCACTTGATCACCAACCTATTGAGATTGTACCCATACCAAGTTCTTACCATTATACAACATCTTATGGGTGGGGGTACATGATTCCACCCTCACGATCCACTACGCAAAGCCAATTTCAAAAGTGATTGTTAGACCTTCTGTCTTGACATACCACCCTGAATCCCATCAATTAGAATTAGCAAGTCAGTGGGCTACAACCTTGTTGAACCGCGCATACGGAATTTCACAAAAACAAAGACGTATCAAGATACTTGTTAATCCTCATAGTGGAAAGGGAGATGCCTTAAAAATATTTAGTCGAGATGTAGCACCGTTATTGGAAGCTGCAAACTCTGTCTTTGATATGACTCAGACGACACATAGCGGTCAAGCAGTAGAGATTTTAGAAAATATGAAAATCGAAGCCTATGACGTTGTAGCTTCATGCTCGGGAGATGGACTACCTCACGAGGTATTTAATGGTCTCGGGAAGAGAAGCGATGCCAAAAAGGCCCTCTCTAAAATAGCAGTTGTCCAGATTCCTTGTGGAAGTGGTAATGCTATGAGCTGCAATTTAAATGGCTCACATAGCGCAAGTTTGGCTACTTTAGCTATTATCAAGGGCATTCCTACACCTCTGGATCTGATATCAATTACTCAAGGTGAAACACGAACGCTTAGTTTTTTATCACAATCGGTAGGAATTGTCGCAGAATCGGATCTCGCAACAGAACATCTGAGATTTCTTGGTGCTCAAAGATTCACTTATGGATTATTGGCACGCCTTCTGACGAAAAAGATCTACCCATGTAAAATTGCAATCAAGGTAGTTATGGACGATAAACAGATAATAAAAGATCACTATAAAAACGAAATAGATAACGGAAACTCGGCAACTGAAGATACCTCCCTTGTCAATAGGGATGAAGACGGATTACCTCCCCTCAAATTTGGAACGGTTAGTGATGATCTGCCAGAGGATTGGGAATTAGTTTCGTATAGTAAGCTTGGAAACTTCTACTGTGGCAACGTAGGCTCTCTTTTCACTTTAAAAATGGCAATATTTTTGTATCTGATAAGACTTAGATGGCATACATGGCATTGGGTGCCAATTTCTTCCCAGCAACCCTTCCGAACGATGGATACATGGATCTTGTGTGTATTGACGGAGACATTAGCAGACCGTTAGCCTTGAAGATGCTGCTAGCGGTTGAGAATGATAAATTTTTTGAGATGCCTGGTGTCTGGTACCGTAAAATTCTCGGGTACAGGATTATACCTCAAAACCAAGAAGATGGGTATATCAGCATCGATGGAGAGCGTGTGCCATTTGAGCCTTTTCAAGCTGAAGTCCACAAAGGTCTCGGTACCGTTTTAAGCAAGAGCGGGCGTTTCTACGAAGCTCCTGGGCCGATATAAGTTTTTTTCTTTATCACTTCCCTATTCTCGACTTAAAAAAAGTCCTCAATCATCAAAAAGGACAGGCAAGTTTAATTTTGATTTCGCTTAATCTTAGATTCTGATTCTGCGCAGAATCATTAAAAAAAAGCATCCGAAATATCCATGAATATTCCTTTTTGTTGCCTGATACTTATTGATTAGCTTTTTGATGTATTTGGACCAAATTGATACCGTACCAAGAACTCCAATCAGTATTACTATTTTATGACTTTTATTTTCAAATCTAGTGGTACATTTAGTCCTGTAAGCCGGCCCATTCATCAGATTCTTCGTCAGCGCTTTCCTTGTGTACTCCGGGTAACCGTTCATCCTTTAAAGCTTCCCTAGCTTTGAGCCTCACATTTTTTGTAAGACTGTTCTCTGCAAGTCCCCTAAGTGGCTCTAACAATCTTTCAAGTGGAGCCTCACTTCCCTTCTCAAGACAACCCAGCTTTTCTAATTCATCCACATAAATATCGATGATATGATAGCGCATACCATTAGGTATTTTAAGATCTTTTGTGTTACACGGTATCTCAACCATTATCAGCCGCATCTGCTCTACAGAATCTTCGTTCCAATTTTGCTTCTTCAAGATCTCTAAGCTGGCAGCAAAGTAACGTCTGGTGAGTAAGAGGAACTTTTCCATACGTAATACATCGATATTTGTCCATTCACGCTGCATCGTTTGCCAAAAAGCGCGTAGGAATGGAATGACATTCTGAGATGGCAGTATAAAGATGAGCTGAGCGAGGGAATTGGCGAGGGATTGTTGCGGAAGAGGTCTGTCAGTCATCCACATGCAATAGAAGAGCCCTTTCCATAGCTTCATCAATTCAATTGGAGGTAATTCTCGACGTCCCGAGAGATATGTTTTAAGCGAGTCTAGAGCGGCATCGCGAGATGGTTTATCTGTGTAAAGTCTTAGAAGATCGTTTGAAATGAATTTTTTTTTTTTTAAAAAAAATTTACCATACCATTTGCCACAAGTTGCTTGATGAAAGGTGTTTGCTTTACATCTGTTACCATATTGTGATGATCGAAATTTCTTCCCGGACTCATGCACTTGAATGATCCATAAATTATCTGATACCGGTGAGGCTGAAAGTATGAACAGTCATTTTTTTTAACAAACAAGGCTACGAATGAAGAACTATAATTTTTGATTTATCGTCGACTTAGATGACGTGCACTGTAAGAGACATTTAGGTTCCTTCTGCCTACAGACCTAGAGCACCTATACGCCAGGTAGAAAACCCTCTTCTTTGTCTACTCTTGATCTTGGCCCATCAATGATGCCCTCACAAATCTTCATTTTAACACTTTGAGGATCCTTTAACATTTCATTAGACAAATCTATGTGAGTGGTTAGACATACCGCAAGATGGGTAAATTTATTATGTAAAGTTCAGTAAATAACCATCCGATGAAAGATAGAATATCCGGCCGAGATATCTTTAACTTCCTGCAGAGCCAGTTTAGACGCCTGGTTTCTCAAATCTGAATTATCATTCAAAAAAAAAGTGTCGTACTCAAATCGAACTCGAAACATGATGAGCTTCTTCATTCTCGGAGACTACTGGCCATTTTCATCTAGACCACTGATGAAATAAAGCTTTATTCAATATCTTTAAGTTCAGATCTGTTCTCCAACTTGATCGAAATGCTATTATGTTCTACCAATTACTTTCTCCAATCCTTACATGAGATCGCGAGTATGTTTCTGTCTACTACTTTCTATTGAACTGAAAAATGTCTTCTCAGTTACATACATTACAAAAATCAGTTACAGTAATGATTGATCCTCATCCTGGCTAGAGCATTTTGATATTAGGCATAGACTTCACACATTCATCACTCTCTAGAAAGAATAGGGACTAATTGTTCCTCAAGTTCGAAAGCGCTAGGTTCTGTTATCGCTTTCGAGCTAATCGAAAAATAGAGATGCAAAAGGTGACGGACTCATCTAGTTCAATTTTAACAACCATCGGGCAATAATCCTTTATAACCTATATTTCTCTCCATTTTGTAAATCAAAATTCCGTTGATATTGGGATTGTTGTGGCTTTCTGAAGATGCAGAGCCTTTAATGCATCCATTCGAAAAATCGTTGGAGACTTAGTTGAGGGTGTGCTGGGGAACTTTACTGGTGAAACCTAAATGACTGAGGCTCACAGAGATGAATGAGGAACCGAAGAAGAGGATGCCTTTCTATTTGGCTCCTCTCTCATGACAGAAAAGTTTCTCAGGCGCCACTTTAAGGAGTTCTAGGATAGAATTTCTTATCCTCTGGATTTAAAAATATGATTCCTGAGCTACAAACTTACACACCTATCTTTATGTGAACATGTGCCTACATGTTCAGAATTCTAAACTAGAATTAGGGAAAGCATGCTGCACCTTCGACTTGTGCTGCCTCTCCGGAAAGCATAATAAACCAGCTCCGCTAATCGCCCAGTAACTTTAATATCTTTAACTAGCACGGAACCACCAGTCTGAGCCTCGTGTTCTAATCTACTCCTCTCTTTGGTGGTGCCTGGCTATCCGTTCTCTCCGGAGAAAAAAGCAAACCAGAAATCTACTCATCTCCACAAGTCTCGAAGTGGAGTTGGTATATAGAAGACGATCAACAAAATATACCATATCGCCCAAGGTGTATAGAGAGAAGATCTTTGTATGACCGAAAAACAACGAACAAACCCTAGTATGAATGGGCCGTTGGTACAATTCCAGGTGTCAGTTTTAATTTTTGGGATTGACAGATTAGACTCCTTCAGGACTTATTGTAGGGTTCACGGCGGCTTTCTGTCGGAATAGAGTTGAAAACAGTAGCTGAAGTGTATCTTTCACTTTGTATTCTCCGTCTATCTGTAGACGTTGTGTTACAGCGAATTCGGTCTTACTCTCCTGATTTGATATAACGAGCGCATCATTTATGCTGCTGGAGAAATTTGTCTTTGAGCTGTTACTGTTTTAGATTTAAGAACCTTGAACTCCTCATTTTCTTGTACGTGGCATATCATATTGACGCTTGCTATAGCTGGTATGATAAAAGCACAAGTGAATGGGGTTCTCCACCGTACCATTAATTGAGATTACTTCAGACAGATATTGACCAGATCAATTGGTATTATTCGATAGAGTCCTTTATTCTATATTTTGAAGTAATCATTATTGGCTTTGTTCGGGAGATGCACGGATTAGTGCAATAGAGAAGTAAACAATCAAATCTTACCAGGATAAGGAGAGACCTAGAGAAGAGGATAGATTCAAAATTGACCAACCCCTGTGTAGGAAGAGAACCATTCCTAAATGCTGCTTCGAAAATTTGTAGAGAAGAACGAAATTTATCAGGTATCCAAGTTATATCTACCTTTTCCACTTGAGTCAGCTAAGGGATTCTTTGAGACATTCTTACGTTGGGCGAGCACGAATAGTTTAGCGGAACGACACTCGCCAAGTACAATGAGTTGCAAAAATTTCAATTTCAGTCATTACATCAAATCACATACCTACCGATCAGGTCTCCTGCCAAAATATATTCGGGATCAACGAGATTAATTCTAGAGACGAGGAAAGCAACTACGCCTACATCTTGAAGAAATGCGAGATTTTTCTATATGAATAGTTGCATGCCGATAGAACAGATTATTATTACACATTTTATCAATTGACTTCGCCTGGTTTGGTGTCGGCTGACACAGGTTAGGCGAATGGAAAAAGTGTAGAGAAAACCCAGACACAGCTTCATAGGTATTTAACAGCTTGGTAGCACTTGATGCAAAAGAAAAGTAAAACAACTGAATGAATTGCGCAGTTCATATTATCAACATATAATTTTGAATTGAGACTTAGAAACTATTAAAAAAAGAGCATCTGCTATGAAAATCTCTCTCTATAGCATTATTATAACCTATGGCATACCTGACACTATTCAACAACATAGTAACCCAAAAACAGATTTTCAGGTTTTTTTCTTCCCTAGGACAGCGGTTTATCAATTCACTTGTATCCTTTCATAAAAAAACACAAGGTTGATCGTCGATCGATGGGAAGTTTGGAATCAATTAAACAGACTAACGAGAAATATTAGAAATTTGTTTTTTACATCTTCTGGTGTCACTTATTTCGGGGCTTGATGCTCCGCTAAAGAATAATGGTTTAGGGGCTCAATCATCCAGCCTTGAATTCATTCTTCAAACACGTGTGTGAATTATTCCATCGTGTAAAGTGGGGGGGGAGAATAAGCATTTCAACGGTCCGATGGTATGGTGGTATGCTATCTGAGCCTTTCTGCTTAGTAGAGTCTGAGTAGCCTGGGTACATGTCCCACTAGAGACAGGAGATAGCTGGTTCTAATCCAGCGCGACCAACCACATTCTCTCACAGTGATCTCGCATTCAGATAACCTCGGGTTTTCTCGCTTTTCCCCAAGGTGGACACACACGGAAGAAGTTATATGTCGTAAGGCGCTATCCTTCTAGTGGTATCTGCAAATTAAATCTGAATCTGAGTGTTCCAAACGTCAAATTTAGTCATTTCTACGAATCACATATCTTCCGTAATCATTCATGTCATAGCCTAAAGGCTGCATACACAAGATTGGTCATAAAAAAAGCACTTCCACACTTCCACTATTACATAAATAAACCTGTGTTCTTTCTTCACACAACCCTTATCACTGCCATTAGCAACTTATAGCCAGTAATAAAATGCCTAAAACCATTATATTTACAAATGAGGAACATGCGACAATAGTTGGAATGGTGCATGGAGGCCCAAAACCAACCGACATCGCTCGTCATCTGAAGATACCAAGGCACCTATCATGCATAATAATTCGCAACTATCGGAGTTACTGAAAAGTTGAAAACAAACCACGAACCGGTAGACCAAAAAGGCTATCGGAACGTGATAATAGCTCTATCAGGGAAAAAGCATTACCGGACCGCCACATGCCACTTGCTGAAATCACCAACGACTGCGTCACAAAAGTTTC
>MCBS01024950.1:0-16886 GCA_003611235.1 Golovinomyces cichoracearum
TAATCTAAGCTATAAGATATAATCTTGACATAAGGTCGATCCGTTACCTGTTTCGAAAACTAGTCGCAATCTATACGACTAAAATTTCGTGGCGTAAAGTGCTTATACTAAAAGTTCTATTCGAATTTATATCCGCATCATTCTTAAGTTAGTTTTATATTAAATATATATATAATATATATCAGAGTCATAGAGTAGAAATGCAACGCCCGTAGGCGAGGTATTTTTTATATCTATATAAAAACAGGAACAAAAACAAAAGAAAGGGTAAACACAGTAATTCCACCGTCTCCTCCTCTTCAGCAGCAGCGGGGTTGGCGGCGGCGCCATTGATCTTCCTCTTTGCCATCTTTGATGGCGGTGTCAGTGCTGAAAGTGAATATATATTTCTATAGGAAGGAGAGAAGGCAATTTATAACATTTGGGTAACGAACGAATTGTTTACATTTCGATTACATAAGGATTAGATTTTTTTGATGACCTAATATCTGAGGCATCTACTAAAAGCGCTAAGATCCCGTGACTTTTAATCGACACAGGATGTCGACCCATTGTAGCTCATCGAGCAGGGAAGGCAAATTTTGTAGATCATAATTAGCTTTGTCTTCGTTAGCTTCCTCTGGAATATTTATAAGCATTTGCGCCCCTGGGATCCAGGGAAGATGTCGGGCCATGACGTGGGGTAGGCTTGTACCTTAATAGCACGAAATTTCATGGCCGGCCATATCTCTGGTAAAGATCCGCCTCTAAGATCCCTCCCCTAAATGAGCTCATGATCATCTTTTCATCGGAAAATAACTACGATGATCCAGTCGGCCAGGGAGTATTTCCTTCGCACTGGCTCACGTCAAGGAATGAGAACTGGGCGCGGACAGGGAAAATCTGATTTTAAATTATCACGTCTGCAAACAGATTGAACCGATCCTAAACAAGGAGATATTCCTACGTGATTTAGCTAGGCCTAATCTATATCTTCAAGGTGCCATGTTCTCTCAGAACAAATTAGGCAATTTATCGGTTGTTTGTTTATTTCGCTACAACTTGACCGACTATTTATATATACAAACCAAATTTGCCCGAAATCAAGAATTTGTTTCATTACTGCCAATTTCTCAATATTAGTGAGAACTTTCTCAAATTCCTCGGCATAGTACTGCTCACCCGTTGCTACTGCTTAAATTGACTAGGCATCGTAAAAATAGTACCCTAGCGCGTCCTGTTTGGTAAAACCCTTAATCGCAGTTCATGTTGCAATCCAGAGGACGCTTTGATAATTAGTGATACATTACAAAGACGAACACTTCATCAATAGGCCCTCATTCTTTTTTTACAAAACTTGATCTGTCCAAGAATTTCCTTGCCGACGGACTACATTATTCTTGCCCAAATCCCATTGTTTCTTCTACAGCCATGGTAAGCTTTGCTTGCAAGGTCTCGAGGCTCTTGTACGGTGGCAGATCAAGTCGGTTAAAGCTGAAGTGGATGAGTAAATCTTGTCAGAATTTAAATAGGAGTGTCTACATACCATGTGTGAGATTTTGGCAGATTATTTATCTCACCCGCTCTCTCAATCGTAAAGCGCCTGGGCCCATCACTACCCTGAAGATCTTTAAACCCATTCACAGGAATCCTAGATGTTCCCGTTGCGAATTGCAGCAGTCGGGATTTCTGTTCACCATCCCAGCGCCGGATGGTTTGCCAGAAAAACTTAATTACTTCATCGGACTCAGTATAACCTCGGTAATCAGTGTGCTTTTTCCAATCTTCGACATCGATCTCAGCAATACCACCAATCAGTAGCTCTAGTTCTCGCTCGTCGAATACATTTACAAGCTCTGCTGGAATCAATTCATGGAATCCAGCGATAAATGCTTGAAATTGCTCGTCAACACGCTTTTGAATTCTCCATTTGACCATCATGTCAACGTATTCTCGCTTATTTTCATCAGTAACTTCGATATCGCGTCCACCAGGCTTAAGATCTTCAATGGTGGTTTGACCAAATCTCTCATCTTCAGTAGAAAAAGTTTGTTCCAAAACACCTTCAATCGGGTTATCAAGCATCCACTGAAGACTCCTGTGGAAGTCTGCGTCGACACCCTCCATATCTGAAAGTGAAACTGCCTTGCTCAACATCATTTTGTATAAAGCTCCAATAAAAAAAGCATCAAGGAACCGCCGATGAAAGATAGCGAGACCGACAACTCGACCAATAAATTTGAAATAATTGAGATGTTCAGGGTTGATTCCAGAGTGAGGATTAATTTGAAGAGTGTAGTTATCGTGAGCAGAATATTCGAATAGACAGTAGAAAGGGTTGAACATTTCGTGGGAGAGAAGAAAAAAGAATTCTCTGGATAAACCGCCATAATCTAAACCATCTTCTCCATCAAACTTTATCATTAGTCGCTTCTTTAAATCCATTGCCGATTGACGCATTATTTCAGCGTAGGAGTCCTCGAATATGTGAGATCTGCGGATTTTGACATGACACTGACCGGAGAGAATGCGGAGAGCAGGTTGAGATCTAAAGTAGATAAGTTTTCTTCTAAAATCGCGCTTGTATTGTGGTACGTTCTGGTCAAGAGATGAGGGAAGTCGAGGGTCATCCCATGTAGTTGTCTTAGTATTATGGTCAACGAAATAAACACGTGCCGTATTCGTGAGTCTCATTTCCCATCCACTAGGAAGTGGGCCAAGCTGCGAAACTGGTTGTTGTTGAATGCCTCCATTATTTGTATTTGGCCCTCCATACATTCGGATATACTGTTGCCTTCGGGGGTCTACCCAAGTTGTTGTCCTAGTATTATGATCTACGAAATATGGCCTTCCTTCAGGGGTTTGGCGCTGCTCCCATAATGGAGGAAGCTCTCCAGTACCAGCAGTTGTTGCACCAGTCGCCAACATAGTAGCTGCATTCGAGGTGCTTCCAGCGGGTAATGACGGTGCCGGAGTTGCGTTATTCGGAGAACTGGTGCCAGTTCTCTCCTCTGGTAAGGTTCGATTCTGATGTCTTTGACGCTCTACTTGTGTATTTGCATCTCGCTCAGTTCTTTGCGTCTCTATTGTACCCCCTGCAGTTGGCCTGTTCCAACTCGTTGACCGAGTGTTGTGATCAACATAGTATGTTCTTCCAAGATTATCTTCTCTCCTTTCCCAGCCGGCAGGCAGTCTTCCCTGTGCATCTTCGAAAGAACTGAAAACACCTGGCTGACGATTCGCTGCAGTCCCAGGAAGTGGAGAACTATTAGACGAGCCAATGCTGCCAGCAGCAGGCGCATGACCTGGTGTAGGTCCTGTTGAAATTGCATCGCCCAGCCCAGTCGCAGGGCTAGGTGTATTTGCAGGACCAAGTGCTCCGAGAAGATTGGAAAAGGTAGGCCCTTGCGGAATACTCACATTATTTAGCCTCAAAGAAGAGTTAGAGCTGGCAGAAGGAGCAACATTTGGTAGAGGCTCAGATAGATTTGTTGATAAATTAATGATTAGTTGACCATGAATTACTAGATTATCAGTAGATCTCTTTAGATCACGAGTTAACATTTCTTTAATTGGGGTTAGTTAAAAGTAAGTCCGATATTACTGAGGTGCTTACCGTCTTGATCAGATGAGAAGTCAACTACGTCCCCGATTCGTACATTGATTACACCTAGAAAGCCTTGATCTTTCTTCTTGAACTTTTTCTGATCGAATATTTGAATTGCTAGAATACTGTCCTCGTTTGCTCGCCTAAGGATTGCGTCAGCCGACTGCTTTCTTGAATGAGTGAGCCATTTCTTCATTTACATGTCAAAGCTCTCATTCCAGTATGGATTGAGAGTCTTTCTGATGACATTTGTTGTTTTGGTTTGCTCGCCACTGAGCGTGATGACAGCGAAAGGATCTGGAAACTCTGGTATGGAAATGAGATGCTGTCCACAAAGAGTCAAATAATGGGATAAACTGACTGAACACATCTCGCTTGTACAACCCATCTGCCGCGATTACTGAGTCTAATTAGCATGAAGGTGCCTCGTTGTGGGAGAAAAAGAACTGATGTACTGGTTAGTCGCAAATTGGGTTTCCTGCGTAGTTGTCAGTAAGAAGGTATTTTAAGCGGGGAGAATCAGGTACGCTGGCAGACTAGAGTCTCTCCGACTACTGCTAGCCATGATGATTGTCTCGCCAGAAGCGGCCAGGCTCAGCCTTTGTACGATTATGGAATTGTCGGTACTATCACTCTACTGCGTGCTGAAGTTATTGATGAGAAAGTACGGAGTTGAATGTAGCTTGGGAGGAACAGGGTAAGGCTGTGCACGGTACGAATTACACCGAAGCTCTTGCACTACCTCAAACAATATCCCCACTCTCCCCCTCAATTTCAAAGTCAAATGAGAAAATGTCATCCATTCTACTGACCATGATCAAAAGTTTTGGGGCCAGAATTTCGCTATTTAGGTCTGTCGTATCTACGAAGTCTTCATGATATACATTCAAGGTTTTCAGTTCTTAGCAAACCGAATTGTTCTCACCAACGAACAAATCTACAAGAGCTTTTTTTCGCTTATCAGCTGTAAAAAAAAAATATCGCAATCAATTCCTTTTACGCAAGGAGGAGAATTTCATCATTTTACTTTTATTATGAGGTGTAAGCCAGGCACAGGGCGTCCTGGTACAGATGTAATTTTTGAGTTTGCTATCTTATTTGTCCTTTCAACATGTATTTAATGGCGATTGTAGTCACTTTCATAGGTATTATTGAGTTTTTAGATCATAAACCCGTATCAAACCTCTAGCGTATAGGGCAATTGCCTGATACGTAAATAATTCAAATCAACCCAAAGATCCTATTACACGTAACATCGAACGGAACATTGTGAAAAGACCCAGGGAAAAGGGATTGGCGACACAGCTGCGGGTCACAATTATAGATGCCAAACATAAAACTCAAGGATTAAGTGAGGCATCCTTTTCATACCTCAAATCTCTCGATAAAATTTGGGTAGTTGACAAATTCCAATCGGACTGAAAAATGGTTTGATTCAAAATGGTAACATTTTTCTACCTAGCAAAATGAATCATTTTAGACTTTTTGAGTTATCTTTCTCTTTTGAGAGAATAAAAGACAGTACACTGCATGTCATGTTCGGAGGGTGAGAGATAGCGAGTTAATTTAATATATATATATATATATATATATTTTACTATCTCCCAAATTAAAATATCCTTAGTGACTAAAACTGATATCACGACGTCTTTCCATACGTTCTCCTCCTATCATGATGAACGGCCTATTGATTTAACACGAAAGGGAGGATCATTCCATTTCACTGATATATAATTAGAAAAATAAATGGCCCCAGATTTTCTTTTTTCAGAAACATTACATTGGATTCAGCTACAATCATGCTCTGATAGTGGATTTAAGCAGTCTTCAACGCAGTTGTCGAAAAGTATCTCGTGCTTCTCTTAAAGCACATCTACTGGCTAGCTCAGGAATTTTCTTTCGCAAACTCCTTCCCACTAAAAACACAGTCTACAGATCTGGTAACCCATACACAATTCTCATGGGCTTCACGGTAAATTTTGTTTTCGATGTTCTACAATTTTGCTGAAGGTTCCCCGTAATGTACGATTGATGAACTCATAATATTTATGAAAATATATCTGTTCTTGAACGGAAATAGCATTTGGTGCTTCTGCTGCATCACTTCGTAATTTAATTCTACAAAATCTCAAGTCTTATGATATTTTGAGATTTTCACAAACGCACGGGAGATCATTGCGAGCCGGATTCACCACTTTGTTTGAGTTAGTAACAAACAGATAAAAAAGATGTGATCGAAGAAAGATTAGATAGAGGAAATTTATTGACAAGAACACGAGTTTCCCAGAAGATCTTAAAGGACGATACAAATTGATTATTTGAGAAGAGCACTTGGTGATAGATTCCTAGCTACATTTCAATCCGTCCAAATATATGCCAATAAAACCCATAGTATATCTTTGAGGGTGTTAGTAACAAGAGAACGCCCTCACTCCAACTAAGTCATAAGACTTAGTTTTTATACCGTTTTCATCATCTTTCTCCCATCTTTCTGTACTCAATAAGGAGCAAATCCTCGCCCTCGACCACCTCTGAACCCACCGCGATAGCCACCACCTCTTGGGACATATCCTCCCCTTCCTGCATAACCACGTCCACGAAATCCACCTCTGCCTCGACCACGACTCATTCCGGGGATGTTAGTTCGCTTTGGAACTACCTGGAACAGAAAGGTTAGCATCAGATGTCAGCGCAGGGACAGTAATTTAAATTTAAGGATAGGACTCATACTTTAAGGTTGCGTCCTTTGAAGACGCTTTCATTCAAAACAAGGGCTTGTGCAACAAAGCTCGGTTCAGTGAACTCGACGTACGCATACCTGCATTTCCTGATTAGCGTCCATCTCTTGCCAGGTAGCGTTGACCCAATCATGTGTTTATATGTCATCTATCGGTATTTGACGGGGAGAAAACTCTCTACCATCGAAATCTTCGTGATCATTCATAATTATAACTTTTGGTTCAAACAGTACTGTAGAAAATTCAAGAGACGAACCCCTTGGGATGACCGGTAAATTTATCTAGAAGAATCGTGACACGATTGATTGAGCCACAGCTTTGAAAATGTGCTTGAATCTCCTCTGGCGAAGATGAGTAGTCAACATTTCCAACGAATATACTCCTAGAGTCGATGTCTTCAGGGTCGTCACGCATATCGCTGCTTTGTTGGTCTAGACTAGCCTGCATTTCGCGAAGCTTTGCTGCTTCTTCTTCCATCTCCGCAACGCGTCTTTTCATTGCAGATATTTCATCCTGAATAGTAATATTTTAGTTGAGAAGGAAGCGAGTTAAAGAAGATAAATTTTGGATTTGGTTGTTGATGTTTGACTTACTTCATCGTTTCCGTCATCTTGAGAAGGAACATTGTTATTTTGCTCAACACAAGTCTCGATTTCTGCCATGTGTGAGCTTTGCGTTGGCTGAATTGTGAAGAAAATCTGTTTTTTTTTCTACTGCTTCTTCTCGTTACAACTTTAGAAAAAGGAGTAGGAAAATAGAAATAAAAATTGTAGCTTTCTTCTGACCCGATTATTAGTAGACTAGTAACTAGGAGTTGATTGTTTGTTAAACAAAAAGAATAAGAAAATTTTACTGTTAGAAAATGTGAGCAGTGAGGACGGT
The DNA here is from genome assembly GCA_003611235.1 of Golovinomyces cichoracearum. Classification (NCBI taxonomy): domain Eukaryota; kingdom Fungi; phylum Ascomycota; class Leotiomycetes; order Helotiales; family Erysiphaceae; genus Golovinomyces; species Golovinomyces cichoracearum. The sequence continues at coordinate 7,207 of MCBS01024950.1, forward strand.
GTAAAGGTTCGCAATCAATGCAACTAATATGGTAAAGATGATAATGAAGTTGCTTGTCGTCAGGTTGTTTGAAATTTCGCCTTGTTTTTATTTGGATCACTTAATCTGTAGACGAGTGGACGCGTAAAATAAACAATTTGGGAAATTAACAGAAAGAGATACGTACGAGGACTGAATTGGATAAATTGATCCCAGGGGTTCCAGGGAAAGAAAATTAAGAGAGATGATATTTGAGAAAAGTGATCATCCGGAAGTTGAGATGAACATTAGTTATTTGGCGAAGAAATGCCGTTAAGCTTCATTGGTCTCACATGTAGGCCCTAGACTCAGCGACAAAAAGCAATTAAATGGTCCAGCGTGTTAGTATTGTAATAAATAGGCAGTCTCTCATTGCGAAATTACGAGTAAATATCTTGTAACTAGCCAGTAACGCCATGAATCCCATATTCAAATCAATCTCGTCGACTATCACCAAAGACGATGAGTGCTCACAACCCCTTCTAGGGGTAATCCCTCAAGTAAATCCACCACAGCTACACATGCCTCAAGCACCCAAAATGCCAGAGATCTCTACGCCGCTCAAAGTAACAGAGATGCCTCAAGCACCTACAATGCCAAAGGTCTCTCAAACGATCCAAGTGCCATGTTTGCCAGACGGGCCTCAAGTACCACAATCGCTTGCCACAGTCACCACACCACTTATTGACATCAAGAACATTCCAAAATCTTCAGCACTCTCGCTGTTCAAATCTATCGTCCATACCTACCTGACTTCTGGCACACAGAAACAAGCGGTTATATCCCTCGTAATCATCGATCTCACTAAGTCATTAGTGAGCATCATCCTCGCTTTTGTTCAAACACAAATTCAAGGTACCTTCTTGGAACGTCTTTCAATCCTCTTCGATGCTATAAGAAGTATTCTCGCCTCCGTGGGTTCTTTAATTTCTAATGCATTCATCTTGGAGTTGGTCGCAAGTTGGTGGGTCTTTGGTTGGGGGTATGTTATAAACTTTTCTTGTCTAATCAAACATCCTGCGTATTTATAAATACACACCTCCCGCTCTTTCCCAATCGCCCCCTCTTCCTTCTCAATCTTTCAACCAAATGTTTTGTGAGAATATTTTTTTAACGGTGTGATTAAAGATATTTTATAAAACCTTACCACATGCTCGATTTAATTGTCGTGGTGATCACATTTATTTCTGGCCTATTGCCTAGCGTTGTGGGCGAATTTATGTCCTTGGCAGTCATCTTACGAGCATGGCGTCTATTCACAAGCGTGAGAACTATATTGCTTGACGTCTCCCCGGTACAGATATTGCCAAATGCGCAAGTTTGAGGCATCAATTTTGTCGCATGCGAAAAATTTCATCTCGAGATCGTCACATATACAGTGAGCAGTATTGATAGTGCACTTAGCTACCTGTACATAGAGATTATGTCAATAATGAATGTATATCTAGCTGGCCGCGAATTTTCAATAGCAAGTTATACGTCTGATTCAGGCTCACGAAGGAATTTTGAAATGGACAAGGTAAAATAAAAGGCCTGACGTATTACATTTGGTAATGACATTTACAATCGCTGAAGAACTAAGTTATCAAGAGGAAATTTTTCGACAACTAGATTGAGTAAATATTGACTATCTTGACTTCTTTGAGAGATAAAATTCTATGTAGCTACCTTCTTGAAAAGAAAATTTCGGGTGTAGCAAAAGCACGTCTACCTTTTTTTCTCAGGCAATAGTAGGCAACAAACGTGAAATATCTAGAAATCCTTCCACGAGACCTTGCGGAGCTATTTGGGGTCGCTATGATGACTGTTCTTCAAAAATGCAATCCAGGTTGCCTTAATTGAAATTAAAATAATGTCTTTGTTCGTCTACTCATGCTTTGTCCGCCGGTGCAATTCCTGAGCACAGTCTGACCAGATTCTTCTTCTGTGCCAATTTCTGCATCGTCACTTTGATCATCTTCATCTTCGGTTTTTGTACTTTCAACTCCATCCTCGTCAAATTCTCCATCGTCACTCACTAGACTTGGTGCATTATTACTGATGCCAGTCTGTGGACTAAGATCACCGATGAAAGATTCATTGATGTGACTTTCAACACCATCATTGTGGGTATCCGGTGTAGTAAATAATTGCTTAGGAGTTTTGGGGTTTTCACTCATGGATACATCACATGGAGTTGTGAAGCATGCCGGTTCCTCAATTAGTTTCCTTTTAACTCCCTTTTCGGCGATCTTTTTTGAATTTTCAGAGCGTTGAAACAAACCAGGGGGAGCCCCTACACGAGCAGGCATGCGCATCTGAGTCAATGAAGAGAAAGATGATGAGGGCAATTCAGGGGTGTTGTGGTCTTGAAGATTCGTGTCAGCTGAGTTTACTGGATCATCAGGCTGTTCCTCTAAAAATTCATCTAGTTCTAGCTTCTGTTGAACTTCATTGACGATCTCATCTACTTTACCAGGAAACCCTTTATGCTGCAGTAGTTCAGATAGGTGTGGCGTCAGTGAAGAAGTTGTTGACGTATTCAAGGTATCGATATTTGAACACGTGCTTTTAGGTATAGACTGGAATCCAGGCAATCTGCCCTCACGAAGCATGGCCTTTGAATCTGCTACCCGAGCTAAAAGAGCTCTGCAAGCGTCCTTGGCTTCCTTGCCAGTCGGAGCGTTTCTGATGAGAGGATGAACAAGACTATTTGACGTTACTGAGCTCTTATTATCTCCAAGGATACTACCAGCCCCGTCAGTATTCACTGGCTGACCACTGGCATTCGCTGCTTCTTCATGGCTCTTGAAATCTCGACGATGAGAGATCCGACAATGATTAATGAATCCCTGGGTGCTCGAGAAGTTCTCACGATGGCAATCGAGGCATACTAGCTTGACAGTCTGACCATCCCCACGCTTAAGTACACATGGTCCAACCTTATCCTTTGCTTGAGGATATCCATTTGAGAGTGCGTGAAGTTTTTGACTAGTAACTCCTCGTAATCCCATCTTGCCTACTTTAGTCACACTCTCGGCAGACCTATGTCTTGTGGCACGCCCATGAGTAAAATTTTCCCCTGAACGTAACTGACTCGCTTCTTTCCAGGCCACACCATCAAAGCTAGGATCTGGAATTAGCCATCGAGCGTAATGACGGGTATATGGGCCATCAGTGACACCAAATGGAGGAGCCCATGGTATATTTCGCTTATCCTGGCAAAGAGCAGGACCGGTTCCGTCACTAACTTTCAACTTTGCCTCGGGAGTTTCCAAGGTTATCGGGTAAGGGATCAAATGACAGCGCCTTAACTGCTCAAGAGCAATTTGACATTTGGCCAATTCCTGATCTATAAGCCGTAGTTCGTTGTGCTTGAGGAGTATTTCAAGGCTAAATTGACTTTCTATGGTATTGGCAATTAAGCTAGGATCCATCACGTTTTCAGATTCTTCTTCTAGCTTAGTCTGCAGAGGTGAGATAGGGCTTCTTAGTGCAGTGAGATCTTTTCGGCGTTTTAAATCGAGTAAGCCATAGTTTATGTTAAACGTTGTCTCATCGCTCAAACTACGTTTCCGCTTTACCGCAGTTCCCGAAAATTTCTCGGCCACAGAATGGGTGGCATTTGCCATATCGGTTTCAGTGTGCCCATCTATTATTTGTTCACAATCCCAAGGAGATATTCTTATTAACATTCGTACCCAAAAAAAGGTTGGTCACGCGTCGAGCGCGTTCGGCACGAGCGCGGTTGACGAAAAGTATGGAGTAGCTGAGGAAAATGTAAGGAAAAAGCTCTAATTAGTAAAAAGTGCTCAGGTTGACAAGTGTACTAGACTGTAGTCTTGTCCTTGTGGCTCACGATTGTCTGGTGCCGAGAGTAAACACAAAGCGGTCACACTTGCGCGCGTCAGGTGAAACAGTGATGAGAAAATATGAGTGAAAAAAATAAAATCGCGTTGAGCGACTCCCAACAACAAGCGTAGCGAGGGCGAGTTGACGCGCAGAGAAATAACAGAGGCGCGAGTGTGAAAGAGTTGAGGATTGATTCTTCCAGCCACACACGAAGGCGCGAGGGTCAAATGGAGGTGAAATATGACCACACGAGGGGAAGGGTGTATATTTGCTCGTTATCAAATGTGTAATATCAAGACCAACTTCGCCACGAGGGAGTGGAGGGAAAGCCAAAAAGGAGTGCGGCAATCAGAAGAAGCTGAGGAAACAAATTGGTGAGGGAAACGGGGGGAAAAAATCGACGGACGGGATGCAAGTGAAGACAGAAAGAGGAGGGTGCGCGGTAGTGATGGGGGGAGGGGGAAGAGATGGGATGACGGAGATCGGACCTGTATCGATGTGACGGGAGCTCAGAGTCAGTGGCCGTGCAGTTTATACTTTTTTTAAATTTGTGATTCTTAGCGTCTCGCGATTTCTCTCAGCCGGGCTGGGTGAGATGCCCGATTGGGTGACGACAGGTGGCGGTGTGTTGCTGATTGCTCGGTAATCGCCAGGGGCCTGCCAGAGGAGGTGCCCTCCGTGATGACTAAACTTTTTTTCCCACCAAAGGACACAGAGCCGTCGAATCATCCAGTCCACCGAGACAATTGCAGAAGTGCAGTGTGACGCTGATAACTTCCATGTCGCTTGAGGGCACGAATCACACAGCCTGTGGTGCCGACGGTGCCAGTTCAGGCTCAATGGCCGTTAACATCGTCTTGCTGATCCCCCGCCGGCGTTTCTGCGCTGTCGCAGATTTCTAACATGCGAGCCACAATTCTTCGCCGGGAGGGTCAGCCCAAGACGAACCGATGACTTCATGCAAGTCCACATTTCGCGCCTTGCCAACGGATCATACCGCTTGGCGAGCAAAACAGAGTCGGCTCCTGGTGCTAATCAGATTATGTACCCCATCTGTCTATCATGTTAATGCTGCATACAGAGAAACTGAAACTCCGACAGGGATCACAACTACCGCGTCGATAGCCCTGGGACATCCGTCGGGCTCACTTGAGAAGCACCACTCCCTTGGGTAGGGACTCCATGACTGATTCAGGCAATGCCGATGTAGTCATCCTTTACATTCATGGCCCTTAACCCGCGAGCACTACGCTTGGATCATTCGGTGCAGCATATACCCACTTCTTATGATTCATAGCTAGTAGGTTACACCTAATTTTCCACCATCTTCGGCCAATAGCGACAAGATTTAAAGTGTGGTGCACTATCATGGATGTCTCATTTCAAGATAACTATAAGTCCAAGGAGAACAATTCGACAGCTCAAGGGGATAACTTTGGATGTATTTTCCTCACTGATTTCTAAGGGAAATGCTTGACTAAGATTTTATGCCAGTAGTGGTGGGTCGGATGCCGTCCTGGCACAGCCCTGGACTCCAAAAATAACATGTCATTTGAAATAGATGATTTTTTGCTCAGACGCATAGGTTCGGCGCGGTCAGAGGGAGTAATCTTGACAGGTTTGTATGACTTACAGATAATTCACAAAACTCCTCCAGTGGATCCGGGCAGTGTCATGCGAATCTCATGAGGTGAGGAAGGTTACCCGCAGATAAATTACAATCGAGATCCTTCCTGACGCTGCCCAAATGTATCATCGTGCCATGAAACTTTTATTAATTAGTCATGTCATGCCTTAGTCCCGAAACCCTACAATTTTTTATTAAACGTGTACAAATTCCCACGATGTAGTCGGTACCCGTACAAAAGTGTGCTATAAAGCATATCCACTCGTCGACGCTCAGTAAATTTCGCCGGTCATACAAATGAGTTGACCAAACGTGCATGAGAAAATTGTTTTGAATGTCAGTTGCGTATTTCGTGCGCCGATACCTTACGACGCATGGTGTATGCCTGATAAGCAGAACAAGTCTGTATTTATTTCCTCACACTTAACGGCAGGGCATAAAAGTACTTGTTCATTTTCTAGAAAACGATACAGCCGGGACTCTATTTACCCACAAAAATGCTTGCTGGACGTGTAAAATTGCCACGGGGACCATGGAATTTTTTATGGACACGAATATATCTATGAAGAGGGGTTTTAAAACAGATGAAAGTGATTGAACTAAAATGCTGCGTGCTACAATGTTTATAGAAACGGGGATGCCTACCATTTGCCTTATGGCTTTTATTCTTTCAAGTATTGAAGCAACTCGCTTCAAGTTTGACAGCAAGACTATTTACGCACATTGTGCAGTTTCTGCTCCATTGCCCCAATGTTTATTAAGCGTAGACTTTTTGCACTGCATCTCTAATGGCCTTGTAGACATTATAAAGTGACTTTAGACCTTATGAGTTTGCTGGCCATTCCAGCTTTTAGATATAGTGGCCTGTATGCCCTTTTTTTGCCTTTGGGGCGAGGAATTGGAACTACGTCCTCCAAAAAAATTGCGGTGGGTATATGCTGATAAATTTAAATCAACGCCTTGACATAAACTAGCACTACGAAACGGGCAGTTGTTCGTTTTCCAGATGGCACTACAATGAGTTTGGAATTTTGACCTTTTGCAAAGACTCCTTACACAATTAACGATGTTCTTCCAGTCTTCGAGCAATTTTGCAAATTTATGTCTCCTGGCTATATGAATATTGGTCAGGGAAGGTTTTTTTGCTGTAACTCATGACTGAAATCCTGGTTCATGGAGGGCCTTTCTAGTAGAGAACTCAAACTTTTGTAACGCAGTCATCGGTAAATTCAGCAAGTGAAATGTGACGGTACTCAAACACTTTTTTCTCAACAGACCTACTATCACCTTCAAATAGCATCTCTAGTCTCCCGGTCCGTGGTTTGTTTTCAACAGTTCTGCAATGGCTATAGTTGCGAATTATTGAATATAATGAACCCCTTGATATCTTCACTTGACGTACAATCTTAGTTGTTTCTGGCCTCCATCTATCATTGCAACTATTCCAGTACGTTCGTCAGCAGTATATTCTTTGGTATTGGGAATTTTACAGATGGTTACAAATTGCTAACGGCCGTGATAGAGGTTGTGAGCAGTAGGGACACGTGGAATTTTTGAAGTGTCAGTGAAAGTGTGCGAATACTTTTCTCCACCCGATGCACGTTCATTGTCTCTAACGGTACGTTTCATGCTAATACCTTTCTATGATCGAGCTATGACAAATACTTAACCAAACTCAGCACGGTCCAGCCTGCATCTAATGAATCCTGTCTCTCCTGCCCCGGTAACGATGAGAAATTATAAATCTGGAACCCGAGTTGAGGAAAGAGACTCTAAAGCTGAAGTACATAAAAACTACTCTAAATCAGCCATACATCGGCGTGGTGACTTCGTAGAGACATCGCTCAATTCTAGGAAGCGGCAAGCAAGCATTTCAGATCCCATCAACAATGGTGAGCCTAAAACTAAGATTCATATCTCAGAAGTAAAGCAAAATGAATCTGGCTTCACTGAAAAATCTCCCAATGTGGATCTTTCACCAAGTTTCCCACTCCCGAAAACTCTAACGGACCATTTTGATCTCAAATTGCTTAATATCAGCAGTGCAAGCAAGATTCATGCAAAGGTGACTCAGGCGCTCGGAGTGCTAGCAAGTTTTCCTGTAGTGGTGGGCACTAAGAATGCCGTAGTACTATTGCGAGCAAAACCTAACGCATGTGGTAAAACGATAAGCATCGTAGAAATCGTTAAGAGAGAGATTTCCTTTACAATACAAGGGAAATGGTATCAATATAATGTTCTTGACCATGTACCAGAAGAAAGTAATACGTCTCAGAATAGAAAAGCAAAATCGCGATTTGCAAAGGAGAATAACGATAACGGTGATGTTGACAAAGAGATATCTGAGAACAGAAATACTCCGTTTGAGAGGGCTATCTTCGGGGTCCCGAATGTAACAGCTCAACCAGTAATGAGCATTTACTTGTCGAGAGTCCGGATCGAGGAATTGAGGGCGAAACATGGGTAAGTTTCTATAGTTTCTTTCACAAATGATTTACTCAAGTGTCAGAAAGTGAACAGACGAACGATTCAAGAAAAACTATACAGTGAACCATCATATTTTACGAGTTATACTTGGAGTACGGTATAGCCAGTGTACAATTTGAATTCAGAATACAATGAGCGCCTTTTTCTCACGATGATAGAGCTATTTTTGTCCTTTCATTCTTCTAAGCCAAGCAGATCACCACAATAAAGAAGAGCCTCTTCTAATCATACATTAACATGACTCTGATTAAAAATTTATTCAAATATTCTTGTGCAAAATTTGTCTTTGTGTTAAAACTCGATTGGTGCGTAACAAGGCAAGAATTCTTTCCGTTTAGCACGCAATTCTTTATCCTCTTGCCCTTCTGGATAAAGAAATCCTCTAATTGTGTAACTTTGATTCCCGCAGTTGTTTAGACACCACCTTCATTCAGTGTCTCAATGATTCGGATAACGAAATTAAATACGATTCCCACAATAAGTGCAGCTGCGAGTACTGTAGGTCCAATTTTATCATCGAAGCCCGCCTGACCTCTTCGGCGTATCGATTTAGCCCTCCAATGATATGTATAAAGAGCGTAGATCATGCCTGCCACAGCTACAACAATGAAGACAACAGCGGAAATAAAGGATGTGCGATCACCAAAATTTAACATGCCTACGGCGAGTGCAGCTAAAATAACGGTAAAGTTGAGCCATGATAAAAAGGTCCGCTCGTTGGCAAAGAATACTTTAGGCTCAACTCGGGTTGGGAGCGCAATTCGTTTACCTATGATTGAGACTCGTTGTGTTAAAATATAAGTCAAAGATCCAAAAAAATGTGAACCCCCTCCATTTTCACGAAATCTGTTGACTATGTTGATGATTCGCTATTTTCGTACTATTACATAGAAAAAATAAATGCACTGGGAAAAACCAGAGAAGGGAAGACCAAAATATGAACTTTCACTTATTCAAACGTACCAGGAGCTGAATGAAGGAGGGGTTGACTTGACATCTTTTATTGTAGATATGTCGCAAATATGTTTGTTAGTAGATGGTATAATGTGGAGTCAGGTACGTTGGAAATGTGTAGATGGCTGCCAAGTGTTTTGTTCGTCGAAGCGTGGTACATATCTTGCTTAAATCGAAATAGGCCACGAGCCGAACTTTATCAACCAAAGCGGCTCTTCATCCGACAGACTATTCTTTCATGCTACAAAAGTCGGATTCTTTATTTTTTAAGATAATTTCTATGGTACCAGTCTTCATCCTAATCTCGCTGTGCCTCAGTATAGCGAGTGATTGAGCGACAATGAAGATTTTTCAACGCGTCATCTTACGGCAAAACCACCCAAGATTAAGATATAGATATCAGAAGCTACAATAGTTTGCTAAATTTATCGAAGGATATTTATAGATTTCAAAATAAAAGTTAGAAAAATTGAAAGCTACATATTTATTTATTTCTTTTCAAGTATCAGTCACAAGCCCAGCGCTAATCTAGCACGAGACCGGTGGAGCTGGCAGAGATCACACCCGAGAGCGTGCTCTACTCGTTCGCACCAAATCTATCCCAAACGGGCCTAATTACAAAGCACCGAACTCCAAAGATAACTGTAGAAAAATATAACATAAAGAAATTGCCTAGCGCTTCTCACACTACGCTCTATCGTACCAATCCTAGTATCATGGCTACCTAATTATTACTTCCCTCGCATCCAGCAGAGGTCAAGTT
>MCBS01024952.1:0-16725 GCA_003611235.1 Golovinomyces cichoracearum
TTCCACTATATTCTATTATATTCCACCATGATTAGTAATCATAGAATATCTTGATTACTAATCCGTGCAGGTTGTATATCTTGCATAATTATGTGCATTAGTGCATCTGCATCAACTGTAATATCTCGCATGGATATTACAACACTTGGCCCTTGGGTCATGGTTTCATGATCGACGAACTAAGCCCTAAGAGATAGTACTGATAATTAGGCAAAGATCGGCAGTTATTATAGCGATTAGGGTGTAGACTAGCAACCATTAATCGAGTTTTAAGGGCGACTTAACACAGTCCAGAAAGAGATGGAACGAAGTAGGAGAGTGCAGAATGTGAAAAATTTTTCAGGAATAATTAAAGATATTGTTCTGATCTGAAATATTCTAGAGTTGAAACACTCGGCTGTCCTGTAGTTAGAGGTAGCAAATATTGAGGAATAGCTTCCATTCTGTTCATCACTGAACTAGTACAAGAGCTTCCTTTCAGTGTATAATGTATTTTCATGTCTAGTTATACAATAAGCGCATACGTATTATCTACTGTGAATAACTCTCGCTCTGCACATTATAGCCATCTCTACCTCCACTCAAGGATTACCAATTATAACACATGGCGAATGCATTCCTACTCATCCAACCCGATGTAATTAGCTGGCTCAGAGGTAAGTATTGAGAAAAGTTGGGTACCGGATGAACTCAGCTATAGCCTGGAGAATCATGTATTCTAGACATCCTTCATACGTCTTATATCCCATATGAGATAGTGGCCTGGCCCACATCAGACGATAAATAGAACCCTCTCTTTCACTAGAGTATCGGTGCATTGACTTTGAGCTCTCGATTCGGCTTTCCGGCCAGGGAAAAGAGGGTTTGTATAATGCTCTATCGTCAGAGAGGAGTTGGTAGAGTAGTACTTTTCAGGACATTAGATCTAACAAGCAGAAACAGGGCAACTAATCAGGTAGAAAAAAAGGCAAGAAAAACCGCGAGGACGCTCTGGCTCTCTATAAGGAAGACAGCTGGTGAGAAAGTATGAGGAGATACTGGGGAGAGCTTTTGAAAGAAGTCGGAAAAAAGGATCAGGATAGAAAGGGCTATAACGAGCTAAGCTCTCCGTCTTAAGCGTAATCTTAGCCAGCTTCGCCGGTCTCATGCTTAAAAGAGCGCCAGACTAGTGCCGGTGACTTTAAAATCAATAAAAATAAAATAAATAAAGGATAGAAAGCCACTTTAGACTTACTCTTGTATAGAACCATTATTCAAGTCCGTTTGCATAAGAAGTATAAATTTGAACCTGACAACAGTGGAAAACTCAACCTTCTCTATTCATGCTAGATTTTTATATCGATTTGACTATAATGAGCTTGATTCCGTCACAGTGAGACGAAGACCCTGATGCAGCTGGGAGAATCTTTGGTAGTATCGGCGAAGTGTCATACCCTTCACTGCTAGAGGGGTGAGAGTGAAAGTAAATCTTGACTAGGTGGGTGGTGGAGTGCGAGAAGTAACCCTCAAAACCTTTTATAAATAGACTTCTTTTTCTTTCCATGGTTACTTGAATTTTTCTTCTAGACATCCTCAGCGAGCTCTACTGGTTCCAGATTAAGATAACGCTAGGTTCTTTTACAAGCTGGTGTCGATAGTTTACCATAGGAATTCTTTTAACAAGAGAAAATTAACGTTAAAACTTCGTTTTCCACACTCAATGAAGAGGCATGAAAATGTATTTATACTTTATATTGATGTAGTGTAAAATTTTTCTTATATTGTCTCAATTCCTTCTCTTCTTTTTTAAATCTGGATCATTTCTAAAATCTTTTATGGCAACATCTGTATGATGGTTAGATCTTTCAACCATCGAAGGTGATGCACCGAAGCCAAAACGCCGTCTATCTTTACTACCAATCCCAATACTAGAGCTATGTCCATGACTTACACTGAAGTTATAATTACCCAAGGCAGTAGAATTAGAGTCAGCGGTAGCAGTGTCAAGTATATCTCTTATCCCAGTCAATTGCTCAACAATCTTCTCCTCTAATTCACAAATTACTTCAGGACTGTCCTCATCTTTCATTTTCATCATTTCGATTTCACGTTCATTAGTTGGTAGGATCCGATCTCGAAGAATCGCACGACTCCCAAGCCAAAATTCAACATTCTCCAAGACAAGGTTTGAATCCCATTTCACGGGGGGTATTTCCATAGTACCTTTCAAACTTTCTCGAAAACCATCAAGGATGTAGATGATGAGTGCCATAGAATGGACCTCAGAGCAAGCTAGAAATGTAATTGATCTTCTAGATTCATGCTCAGGAATACGATTTATTAAAGGAGCCTCAAGAGCAATTTCAGATTGTCTCAAAAGAGCAGGGAATTGATTGAGAAATTGTGCAACTTCTATGGCAATTGATTTCTGTACTGAGTCAAGTATATTCAATAGAAGAGGAAGCATACCACGGGCCCATATACTGTAGCATCGACGAGATCCAGCATCATTTGCAAGTCCTAAATTCTCACACTGAAGATATGACATGATACTAGCTGATGAGATCTGTGTCAGTAGTCCATCAATCGCTAATTGTTCGGCCATGACCGGTATACTCGATAGCTCAAGGAGAAATAATATGCTGAGTTCGCCGTAAATTGGATCCCCATCTACTGCAAGACGATCCGACCACGAAAATAGACGCATGGCAATACTGGCAGCACCGTCACTTATCATGATGGAAGTTATCTGCGAATAACTAGTAGAAATATTTGGGATACGTAAACATGACTGAAGGATTCCTGTTATGAGTGCAAGGTCTTCTGGCGATGCTTCAATTGCCGGCTCATGAATGAAGGTGACTATCTCCCTAAGGCCGTGAGAGACGACATACTTTACTATCTCGATGATGGTTGGCATTAGAGATGACTGTCCCGAGAAACACACGATTTTCACTGAATCTTCGTCATGTGATGCTAGTTTTGTCACAGAATGAACACAAATACTAAGAAATAGAAGTTTGAGGAGTAATCGATAATAAATTGTATCGCCGTCCGGAATAGGCATCTCAAAATTCCCTCTTAGCTCACATATAGTGTGCCAAACTACTTTTAAAAGTCCTTCTAGTTCTTTTTTCGTGGATTTTGTTGAAAAAAGTCGCTGAGTAAGAACAAGAGCAAATTCTGCTCTTGTTTGAGAAAGCCGTTTAAATATTTCTTCGGGAGGTTGTGCCTTACAATTTAACATAAGACAATCAGTGATAACTTTAGAGAGTATGATTCGTAACTCCGACTTTTCGGGGAACCAGTTACTCAATTCGAGAGAGAGCAATTTCCAGCCCTGGAAGAGTGCCTAGTCACAAGTTAGTTGAGAAAAGGCACATCAAAATTGAATATTTCAAATCGTACAATCTGAGAGTCAACATGTGACAAATTTACGTTTGCACGTTCGAATTCAGCTCGCATACCGTCATCACCATTGCGTCCAGACCATGCTACATCACGTTGTAACATTTTATCAGCAAGATCGAGGTCAAAGAAAAAGTCTTTCCCGAATGACCGCTTGCTAAGAGTAGTTCGCTTAAAGTCCCATGGGCTACACCCAGAATATCTTGTTTCAAAGTTTTGCTTTAACAAACCATGAAGAGATGAGTTGTAGTTGAGGGTTGAAACACCAAACCTTTCGTAATACTTCAAGTTTGATAATAGGTCTTTCAAATCTACTGAGGCTCCAGTTTGTCGAGAATGAAAAAAATGCATTGCTAAAATCTCGGCGAATGAGGCAGCAATTTTAGTTTCATAACATACCTCGACTGTCTTAGTAAGACCAGCTTGTTGACGTATTTGTGGAGGAGTAAGATTTCCGACATAATCCAACATTTTCTGAATAAACTGCGAGTACAAAGGTGTATTACAAACAGTCCAAGGCCAAAAGTTTAGTGATAGTGCCACGAACCCTAGCATAGATAGAGACTCTGCCAATGGAATCTCAGTAACTCTAGAAAGTCTTTGTAACGCTGTGGCAATAAGAGGTTTTTCAAGAATAATCATTTGTTTTCCGGAAGATTTACTTTTCAAGGCATCTCTCGGGGTCTTACCCGTGAGTAAGTAATTAGAAAACCATTGTTGTCGACTGCTAACAACTGAGCCAAGAAAACTCCATATGCTGTTGAGATTTTCGCTTCTGGAAAGGGGCTTGTCAAGGATTGAAATGATATGCAAGAAATTTCGTGCAGTCTGTGGGCCTAAATGACCTAGAAGAGACGGGGGCTCAGGCTCATGACTTGTTGCAGCTAAGACCAAGCTTTCTAGGAGATTAATAACGGGAATCGAGAAAGAATCATCGATGCAATACAGACGCGCAATGAGAGGCGAGGAACAGAAAAGCAGTTTCTCAAGTTGAGATGACGGTCGATCGAGAAGCACACCGACACGAAGTAGAGTTCTTGAAAAAAAGAGAGTACTAGTAACATAATTTTTCCATAGTTCTGACTGTTGTGGAAATATAATTGGGTCTACCCGTTCTAGGCCGTCAAGATACGATCGCAATAAGGGTTCAAATCTCAGGTTTCCAGATGAAACAGATAAAAAGCTCTCAACAATGTAAGTAGCAGAAGGTATAAGACCTCCCATGAGTGGCATATTTCTTTTGTCTTCAATTAGTTGATTTTTTGATTCCATGGATGTAGGAGAATTCATTGGAACTTCTACTCCGTAAGAATAATTAAGAATTTTGTCCAGAGAAGAAGTAATAGTGTGACTAATTGTTTGACGATCCTCATCATGTTGATATTTCCAGCTAGATAGATTTTCCAGAACATCGACCAAGTACTTAGTAAATGAGAGCAATGTTTTTGTGACAAATTGGTCTGGTGAGCTTGTCCCAATGTTCTGAACACCTGAAAAATTAGCAGAGGATTGACTGGTAATTTTTCTTCTGAGTGCATTATTGACTAAGTCATCGACCAACGACTTGAATAAAAGTGTGCACGATAGGAGAAAATCAAAATATCCGAGCGGTCGCTCTATACTTTCTACTATGGTAGGCAGGTTTTCACCAGGTTTATTCATGCTCAGTATCCCACTGTTTGCTAACATAGGCCAGACCCGATAAGAATAAAGTGGAAGTATGGCATGAATGAAGTGAACACAACTAGTAAGAATTTGAAGTGGAAGAGCAAGACCAGAGCGACCACAAACGTTTTGAAGCCCTTCTTCAAAAATTGTGAATACCACAGTAATGATATCACGATTACGGCTCAATCCAGAGCTTGCTATCTCCAAAACCTGGCCTGCATTTTCCACTCCGGTTTGGTTAGGATCTGTAGAGCGATTGATGCTATTTATTAATATGGCTAATATGTCGATAATTTCACTAACTGATTCGGGATCAGCTGACATCCCTGTTGTGCCGTCTACATGGTCACTAGCTGCCAGGAAAGTCTCAAGAAGCTTGCCAAAGTATTTTAGAGCAGAGTATTGATGAAACCAGTAAGCAACCCTAGGACCAGACTCAGAAATGATCCGACCAAGACAGCCTGCCTGAATTACGAAGTCTTGATCAACCCGCGTGAGTGACATTGATTTTGATGCAGTTTCACTTTTAGCGAAGTTTTTAAACCGTGGCTCAAAAAGGTTCACATTTCTTGTTAAAATTACATTATTGTGATTATCTTCTTCTTGAATTGTTTCATAGTCTGCATAATCGATTGGTAGTGTGAAAGTGAAGACAGGCATAACTTCTAAAGACCGAAGTATTGAGTGCGGATCGTCATTCCTTAGATAAATTGGTGAACTTGCTAGAGTTCGAATAAACTGAAGAAAAGGTAGCGACTCATATGGATATCTTGACTGAGATATTTTGAGAAAAGAATCAACTAGGACACTATCGTTTAGAAACTTGACAGTAGGATCTTCAACAATGTAACCGGCAGTTGAGCTGACTAGTTCCCAGTATCTATTACCGCCGCTAATGATTGATATAGTAGCACATATAATCTCTGGAATATATCCCACACCAATAAATTTTCGGATTAGTTGAAGAAAAGAATTTCTCATCTGACATCCAAGGTGAACTGAAAAAACCGCATTGTTAGAGCTACCAAGACGATCCGAGAGATCAGTTATAGTATCAAAAACCTTGCATATATTGACAGCTTGGCGAGCAAGGTAGTCAACAATATCATCTTCCACCGTCGATCGAATATATTTCAGGACATTCTCATACGATGAATCAATCTGACCTGTGTCAGTTACTTGAGATGACGGACAAAGATTCCCTGGAATATCTTCATCAACTGATATTTCTCCTTCGGCATCAACGCGAAAAGACATTGTTTGAAGAAAAGTACTCCAGGCGAGAATGACAGGACCTGCTGTCATCAGTCCAGAATCTGCTGCTTGTAAAATTATACTATGTACTGCGGAAATGCTGTTAGGGTTTAAAATAAATGGCCTGTCTGCTGCATGGTTGGAGGAAACTTGGTACAAATTGTCCGGATCATCTGAGGAGATTAGTGGATTCAGGTTTTCTAACATTGTAACCGATATTACTGCTGATAAAGCTCGCAGCGGGAGTAATATTCTTTGAATATGTGTATCGTCCTATAATTCTTAGCTATCAGTTCTCATTTTGAGTTAGAAAGAAACAACATACCGAACCAAACTGGTCGAAAAATTCAAATGACTGTAAAAGTCTAAACCATTCCAGAACAATTTGCGATGAGGGAAGTTCTATTGAATAAAGCAAGAAATATAACACAATCTTCATGCTTAGAGTTACCTCTACGATTTTTGTTTGGATCCAATCAACTTCGAGCTCCTCATAACCCCCGTCATCTTTGAAGAGTCCACTTCCGGTTCCAAGATTTTGTAAATAGTTCCTGATCGCATCAATATGTTTAAGAATGATAGTATCGACTCCAGAAATTTGAATTAGGGCTGCAAGATCTCTTTCGCGCTCAAAAAGCCATGAAGTCGCATTTTCATTACTCTTGTCTTCTCCATTTTCAGCTACAAAATTAGTGTATAGAAAGTGCATTAAATGCTCAGCGCAGTGCCATAGGAAGCGCGTTTCTGAGAAAAAATTCTGCAGAATTCGTTGCCTTCTACTTTCCAACTTCCCGAACTGTTCCCGAATAGTCGTTACTTGCAAACCTTGGGGAAGTAAAATATGCGCTACTGAATTCGCATATTTTCCATTCCCGGTAGCTTCTTGGAGGTTTGCAAGTTCTTCTTCTGAAAATGGACTACAGAGCTGAGCGGTACTTCGGTTATGACATTCCAGAATTATAATTCTTAGCGCAGAAACTTCATCAATGCCCACTTCTTTGCTGAGCCATAGCGAATCTTCTTTTATCTCTTTGATATCATAATGGGGATCAGAAGCTGGGACTATATTTATCGCCGAAGTTTTTGCTTCAAAAATTTCTTTTGATACAGTCGAGGGAGAAGAATATGCATTGAACGGCTTTAGTAGAACATTTAGGACATCTTGGTCGTCTAGAAAACTCTCCACGATTTTGCATTCGCTTTCGACTTCACGATTTCCTCTTAGAATAGAGGAAACCCACTTCCAAGAGCTGATTCTTTACTTTAGTAGCAGAAATATAGCGTTTGTGTAAATCACTTACATAGGTGTTTCTTCACCATTAAGGCATTTATCTAGGGGCGGGAGATATATGGAGCTTTGAATTGAAGCCATGATACCCTAGCTAGAAAATCTAAATAAGGTGAAAGATAGTCTGATCGCTCATTGTGTAATGAGAATATGACGACTTTAATTTTTGGACGCGGCATTCTTCGAAACGCGTCCTACAAACTGTTCATACGTGTGTATTATTTTACTGTAGCGGCCCCACCTAGCGTCGATGCAACTGAAACGTTAGGTTCGATATTTAAAATAGAACTACGTCCCCTTTTATATACCATTCACCCGCCATAAGTTTAACACAGCATTGACAAATATCACAGCTCCTTTTACCTCAAATAGACAACACTGCCCTTCGCCTTATTCAGATTAGAGTATCTCCGCTCAGTTTTGCCTGGATCGCATTCAAAATGAGCGCGCCTCCAGTTTCTGATCTCTTGCCGAAGCTCTCTGTGACTATTGCTCCTCCTGTCGAGTCTGCCTCAAATATAATAGTAATTGATAATTATGATTCTTTTGTTTGGAATATCTATCAGTATCTTTGTCTAGAAGGGGCAACTGTTAGTGTATACAGAAACAATGAAATAACTTTAGAGGAGCTTGATGCCCTTTCGCCTACTCAGTTAGTTATCAGCCCTGGGCCTGGGCATCCGCAGACAGATTCTGGTATAAGTAGAGATGTCATCTCTCATTTTGCAGGGAAAATACCAATCCTTGGAGTTTGCATGGGGCAGTAAGCTACTCAACGAGGCGACATTCCTAAACCAACATACTAATGAATGTAGACAATGTATAATTGATCTCTGGGGTGGTGAGATAACTTATGCAGGAGAAATTTTTCACGGAAAAACATCCCCGATACAGCATGATGGAAAAGGTATTTTTAAGGGTCTTCCTCAAGATATTCACATTACTCGGTACCACTCGCTTGCTGGAACCTATCATACCATGCCAGATTGTCTTGAGATTACTTCTTGGACCACAAAAGGTGACAAAAGCGAGAAGGGTGTCATAATGGGAGTTCGACATAAAGAGTATGTTGTCGAGGGAGTTCAGTTCCATCCGGAAAGTATCTTAAGTCAGGCGGGGAATTTCATGTTGAAGAACTTTGTGCATCTACAGGGGGGTACATGGGCTGAGAATGAGAGGCTACACAAAAAAAAAAGCTCAAGGACAGAGAATATACTCGAGACGATCTTTGCTCAACGTAAGTTGGATGTAAGTGCTCAGAAAAATATTCCATCCCTAAGGCCGTCTGATCTTCAAGCTGCATATGATCTCGATATATTACCGCCATTAATCTCTTTCGTTGATCGTCTTCGGAAGTCCCCATTTCCCCTTTCTCTGATGGCAGAAATAAAGAGAGCATCTCCATCGAAGGGTATCATATCATTGGCAACAAATGTCCCAGCTCAAGCTAAAATGTACGCCCTCGCCGGTGCAAGTGTTATATCTGTTCTGACCGAACCAAAATGGTTTAAAGGAAGTATTGATGACTTAAGAATCGTTCGTCAAGCCCTTGAGGGCATGAAGAATCGACCTGCGGTTCTTCGGAAGGAATTTATCTTTGATGAGTACCAGGTTCTGGAGGCCAGACTTAATGGAGCTGACACTATACTTCTCATCGTTAAAATGCTCGAGGAGGAACGTTTGACACGTCTGTATCGATACTCTCAATCTCTTGGAATGGAACCTCTCGTCGAAGTCAATACGCATGAGGAAATGAAAACCGCTATTAAGCTTGGCTCTAAAGTTATTGGTGTCAACAATAGAAACCTCACTAGTTTCGAAGTTGATCTAAACACAACAATTCGGCTTCTTGATCAGGTATCTAAAGACACTTTAGTATGTGCCTTAAGTGGTATCAGCGAAGCCAAAGATGTTGAAGCTTATCATAAGAGTCGTGTCAGTGCTGTGCTTGTTGGCGAGGCTTTGATGCGCGCTAATCATCCTCTCGATTTTGTTCATAAGGTTTTTGGTAAATCTCAGACTGTAAAAACGCTAAATACATCACCTCTTTTGGTAAAAATATGTGGCACAAGGAAAGCCGAGGTAGCTAGTGAAGCTATAAAAGCCGGTGCAGATATGATTGGCATGATTCTGGTCCCTGGGAGAACAAGATGTGTCTCATCAAGTGACGCAATTGAAATTTCAAAGGTTGTACACGAGGCTCGTCTATCTGTTAAATTAGCTGAAAGAGATATAATTGTGGATAATGGTGAGAGTAAAGCCATAGACTTCTTTACAAATTCAACTCGTTTTATTTCAAACAACTGTCCCCTTTTAGTAGGAGTTTTCCAGAATCAGCCATTAGAGGAAATTCTCAAGTTACAAAAAGCATATAAACTTGACATCGTGCAACTCCATGGTGATGAGCCCCTAGAGTGGACAACTCTGATACCCGTTCCAGTTATTAGAAGCTTCAACCCTGACCAGTCTTGTGTTGGGAAAAGGGGGTATCATGCCTTACCTTTACTTGATGCTGGTACAGGCGGCTCGGGAAATAGGTTGAATATAGATGATGTCAAAGCTGTCCTTTCAAAAGATCCTGGACTATCCATATTGCTAGCCGGTGGTTTAAATCCAGAGAACTTATCAGATACTATTCGCCAAGCAGGGGAGCTAGGAGAAAGAATTGTCGGCGTGGATGTTAGCAGTGGCGTTGAAGAAAACGGTATACAGAGTATTACTAAGATACAAAAATTCATAACAATAGCCAAAAGACCTCGGGAAAGTTTCTAAACGGTAGTATATTGACTTGATCATCTAGAGTTGAACTTCGTCGAGACAAATATCTCTCTTGAAAGTGCTCTTCAAGTATAGTCACCCTTCTATGAAAAATTATGAACCTTATCGTTTTGTTTCCCAAAATGTGACTGGTATGTGATCATACTGAAAAATAATTCGATTCAGGTCAAGCATCTTTGTGGATATAGTTCGCCACGAATACTCAAGATAGATGATTTAAATTCTGCAATTTGTTTTTCTGACTATCCATGGTCTTGCATACTTGAATCTCTTAGTCTCAGTTATATGAAAGCTCAACTACTATTCTCGAATCCGGCGACTTGAAAGCATAATTGAAATGAACCTGTGTAAGTAGTCAATTTTTTGAAGCATTTTCTTTGCCTTGTTCCCCCTTAAAGAAGATACTGCGCCGATGATCACAAAATCACAATTTGAATAAAAGAGTGTCGGGCTCAGTCAAACCGAATACATTGTGCAAGCTAGAAGTTGATCTGATAGAGGATCAGTAGGTGTGACATCATGTATGAGACATTCCTGACATACGCTCAGCAGCGTGAATCCAAGAAAATCATATTTACAGTTTATCGGAAGAAAGAAATGAGCACGCATGAGACTACTTACAATTCCAGGCCTTAGTTACATGATTACGCATCCTACATGGAGACAGGTCAAACTCAAGCCTCACCCAAAAATGCCATAGCAAATAGATCTGGTAACGACTACACTTATATTGATCTTGAGCTTTTTCGAGCGAGATGGTACATTTTCAGGTCATCACGGATCTTTTTGAGAAGGAATGGGCATTGATGTAAACAATTGTGGTTTGTTTTGCTTCTTGGGAGAGCTAGATATATAAGTCTGAGTTTATTTTTCACCTTAGCGGCCCAGACTCTCCTTTCAAATTTCTTTTCAGTAAACACAGCTGTCCTCAATTTCATTGACTATGGCTAAGCTCTTGCGCGCTTTCATAGTTATACTTTGAATTAACCTAAACTTAATTGCATGGTTGTAGAGTATACAGTAAAAGTCTTTCATATTGCCAGAGATCAGTTTGCCATCGGGTTAAAGATAGCTTAGGCCGTAGCTTGTAAAATGAATGATCGGTAAGGATACGACGGGTTGTTACTTTGCGATAGGCTAAGTTGATTTCTCATGGAACAAAATGATGTTAACATAAGAGACCTTTCGCATTCTAGGTAGCAGAGTCGACATCCGCAATTTGTGGAGGAGAAATTGACTTTGAAGAGTGTATCATTGAGATGCGGATTCAAGAGCTTAAATTGCAGGAGCTAGGAGAAAAAACACAACATCACCATTGAGCCAGCGCTGATAAGGATCGAAATTATGATGATGTAAACTCTAACAACACGCCTACCCACGAGTGACACCACCGGACGAACTATATAGTGACATGAAACTTATGTCCAGTTTGCACAACTAAGGGACAAGGTTCATCGCATGAGGGTTTACCCCAGAGGAATTGTAGAGATAATGTGACAAAGGATATTAGCGCTGCCAGACAAATACCACATCACCATTGAGCCAGCGCTGATAAGAATTGAACTTAATATGATATAAACTTCAACAATAGACATTAAATTCAAATTCATCCAAATCCTGTGCAGTTATTTTCGACGATCCGAGTGTCTTTGCATAAGATAAGCCTAGCGTGGTTTTATCTATTTATTTATTTGTTTTTGAGTATCAGGCTCTAGCCAAGCGCCATGTGGCACGAGACTGGTGGAGCCGACATGGGTCACACTCGAAAGCGTGCCTAACTCGTTCGCACCAATTCTACCCCTGATGGGTCTATGTAAAAAAACTGAACTCCAGCATTACCAGCAAACAAACATTTGAATTTTAGAGAGATAGCCTAGTGTACTGAAAATAAGCATTATCATATCTATCATACATTAATGGCTATCTAGTCACTACTATCCTCGGATACAGCAGAGGATAAATTTGCAGGCAAGCTCCTGAAGCAATCGATGATCCGTGCATATTCTTTAAATTTTCAAGGACCGCATAGTCCAAGACGCTGTTAGCTTGTAAGCTGTCGCTATCAAGCCCTTTTCTGAGCTTTCTCATGTGACCAACGTTTTCTGCAACATCTAATTAAAGTGGGTAAAGATGATATATCCTGCATATCCTGCACACAGACGCAATGTAAATTAAGCTTCTTCGTGAAGAAGGTGACGGTGATAAGCCGAAAAGTTTCTGTGTTCTGATCTAGCGGCAAGAAGTTCTTGAAAAATAAGATTTCGGGACAAAGGAAAGTTCGGGGTGGCTTCCGACATCTCATTTGTAGATCTAATTCCCGGTATCGAGATGGATAGGCTTAGGACTAACGTTCATCAACTAAATCTTGGCGACGTTGAAACATTAGACGACGCAAATAAGCTTGTATGATATAGCCTGGCTAAATTTGTTAAAGTGGGAGTTTTTGCAGTGCTGAACGCGCAGCTATAGCTGCTTCCTCATTTCTAAAAACTCTTGTGTGGCCTTGCACCCATTTAATATTTACATTTGTTTTATTAAAGGAGATCGTACAATGACTTTGTCAATTATAAGCATGAGGATATCCTATCTGTCTATAGGGCCCTAACTGCTGCTTAATTATCAGGCAGAATAAAGATTTTCAGATTACCTTGGCTCGTTGAAATGGCAGCCAGCAGTACTATACTTGCTTCTATTAATTCTGCATCGTACATATATTATCATCACGTAGAGTACTCTGATTCTTCTGAAAAGTTCTGCAGACGCATTGGAGGACATATCCCCAGGAAGACAGACCATGCCCCTCTGAAGACCCATCGAAAAATGCACAAATGTCAACGGGAAATTTTTTCTTAACTGCTGTGCATACGCCTCCACTCGCTCCGATTTATTTCCAAAAATCAGCGAAACAGGATTGGCTTGGAAAGAGGTACAGCAGCTTCTGCTTAGGGAAGTTTTCTGTAATCTCGCTGGACCCGAGAAATTTAAGTCTCTGGTGGTTTAGATAAATTAGGCTGCAACTTGTATTTTTGAAGTGCTGGCAAAGACGAACTCTTCACCTTCAAGCGGTCCCGGTGTAAACGCTCAGTATACTCTGCATATCTGAGATAGCCAAGTGGGGTCGCATTTGAGTCGCAGTCTAAACCAAACACATGCTTGTGCTTATTCAAAAACTCCTCATCAATGTCGGTCACATTTTTCTCACGAGGCCTCCAACTTCCTCTTGCCATTACCTGTTCCAGCCCCACGGCCTATCCACTACTCCAATTGCAAACAGGAGCTTGCCTCATAGATTCCTGGCAATCCTCAGCTATATATTTACAATGCTACGTACAACCACGAGGAAGAAAACAAGCCGTATCATAAAGAGCTCGGGGTGTGGCTCATGAAGGACTGGGGCTTTAAGGGGGCTTTCAATGGGAGGGAGGACAGGTAGATGGGGCGTGATGAGTATAACATTTTTCAAGGGGTTTTAGACTTTGGGTGAGTTTGTGGGCGCCAAGACTTTGGCGCGGATAGTCCCATGGACACTTTGAAAACGGGACGCGCCACGTTTGTTTCGGTGGATGGAGGAGTGGGAAATTGACTTCGTTCAATGCGGCGACGGTTGGCGTAAGCCGAGGCGGAGTTGTGGAAAGTAATCTTTTCGTGGGGTACATTAGACGTGTGGGCGAGGCGCATGGCACCGAGTCTAGGAATTGTTTTTTTTTTTTTTTCCTTATTGTTTGTTAATCATGTACGTAGTTATGAGTCTTTCGAGATCATCAACCCGTGCCATACTCTCTGGGTGCTAGGCTTATGCCCGATCACGTTAAAGATATAAAATATAATAAAGTCACAATCCTGCCAACGCTATTTTTGCCAACTGGATTATCAATACTTTCACCTGTAGAGGTTTTAAATTCGGAGAATAAGCATAACTTATTTTGGAATTCCAAACTTATCAAGGAGTCCAAGAAAGTGATAAATTGTGTATTTCAGTTGAAATTTTTTGATGATATCCAGATAATTCTGGCTTGATAAGATTCGGGTGCAAGGAGACCTGGTTTCAATGCTATATTCTAGTATTGTTGAGGTTATACTTATTGTATGCACGATGGATTGTCTTGTTTATTTGTTTTTAGTTTGAATTTAGTGCGATGAGAGGCTTCCATGACTTATGATACCTGCTTCATAGTTAAAATGGAAATTTCCGTTAAAAGTTCTTCTTGTGTTTTCTCAAGAGATCGGTTTATATCCACACGAGATACATCTGTCTCATCTTTCTCGGGCAACTCTAATATAGTGAGTTGACTGTGTACCATATTTACTCCCATATAGTGTCCTTTCCTAGCTCGAACTCGCGCAAGCAGTACATCTTCTGGTGCATCGAGATAGAAAAAATGTACAATTACTTGTTCAGAATAGAATTGAGCGACGCGCATGACGTCGCGGTACTTGCGTTTAAGCGCGGAACAGCTAAGCACCACCGCTTGGTGGCCGACCGCAAGGTAATCCAAAGACGTTTCACGTAAGCTCACCAACCAATCCCAACGGTCTGCGTCGATGAGAGGGATTCCGTGCGCCATCTTTTCCACATTGTCTTTTGGGTGAAACTAGATGAAGTAGATTAGCTGAAGGATTGTTAAGGTAAGGTACGGATCTTCGTACCTCATCGCCTTCAATGTAGGGAACTTTCATGGTGTTAGCAAGATATTTCCCGAGTGTGCTCTTCCCGCAGCCTGCTGGACCGGTAAGTATCCATATGAATTGAGGTTGGTTCTTCATGGTTAAGAGTCGATGATAGGCATTTTGAGCCTGATTGAGAGGCGACAACGTTGGCATTGGGGTGGAAGTTATAGACCGAGCCATCATGAGGTAGAGCAACGTTTTGACTCGACGCTTAAGTTACTCAAGTGAGTGATAGATGGTAATGTATGAGGCTAAAGATATTTATTCGAGCTGTCGAAGACTTGTTGAAAAATTGAAATGGTATCACTGCTGCCAACAGCAGCAACAGCAGCAGCATCTGAGCTATCAATAGGGTGATCAACCACTTCTCTGGAAAGCAGATTCATCCGGCCGCAGATCCATTTATTACGTCGATGGGATGAGAGCGTAATCAGATGATATGACTCGCTGCCTCCACATCAACCACCAATTTAGGCGGGGAGAGACCCCTGTCAAAAAAGAAATGAAAATGATGTGATATCCTTACCGGATATCATTATTTTTGCCTCAGGCAATTTGGGTCTAAGCGACCTACTCCAATTCTAATCGACTAGCGAGCGTGGGTTTCTACTTAGGGTGTAGAATATTCTAGGGCCAAACGGAATATAGAGAACACAGTAGAAGAAGAGAGCAGAATGAGAACAATTCTATTCTGGCTATAATCTAGAAGATTTGAGAAGGAAGGAGATGACGAAGGTAGTAATATTTTGTTGCACAAATTGAGGCATTGCCTTCGTCTTCTCTAAAGCATCAGGATTCTAACAACACGTTCAAGCATTAGAGATAATTCAAAGAGATACATCAGTGTCCCTTTCATCTAACTTCTTGTGAAGATTACCATTGAAATTATATCTCACTTTGTTTCCTCACATAACCTCTACATTATAATATAAAGGAGAGTACCCAAGTATGCGGACAGCACCACCTCTCTTTACGGCATTGGCTATTCGCTATTCGCTATGCATGTTCTTGTGGTTAATAAGTTTCAAGAATTCTCTCTCCGCGTACATCACAATTCCCCTGGGATGGGCAGCGAGCGCCAAACTCAACTAACCCTGACAGTGGATAGCTCCGTACGAATATGCTGGTAATTTAAGTAGTCCGAGTAGAAATGACGGTCATCCACATCTGTACTGTCGACTTGTATTAATTTCTCCGGCTCTTCTCCAGCATGAGGGCATTGCATGCACAGCTTGATCTGGTGACTCCGTTCCCAGACCCAATATAACGAAACTGACCCCATTTATCGTTAACA
Organism: Golovinomyces cichoracearum; assembly: GCA_003611235.1. NCBI lineage: Eukaryota > Fungi > Ascomycota > Leotiomycetes > Helotiales > Erysiphaceae > Golovinomyces > Golovinomyces cichoracearum. The sequence continues at coordinate 16,338 of MCBS01024952.1, forward strand.
ACCGCCAACGAAACTATTATGTCTCTGCTTCTGCCCGAAGTGTAACTCGAAAAATCTTGCATATGATTGGTGGATAGATTCAAATCATAGTTGTATTTTATTGTCACTCGCATTGAGTTTAGATATCCGTCGGATCCAGTACGGTTGTACCAGGAGCAGACATTTTATGGATCACTAAAAATACTAACAACTAGCCGATCTAAAGGAATGAGGCTATTGACTTTTATACAACAATCTATAGTTTACGTGCCTGTATCCTATATACTCTCGTTCAGGGGTCCACAATGTAAATAGTCTTTTATTATACACAGGGGTCCAGATCTGGCCACATCCTGGTCGTGATTTTGGATTTGATTTAGGGCGTATTTACCGCCGGTGATCGAGCAGA
>MCBS01024953.1:0-16362 GCA_003611235.1 Golovinomyces cichoracearum
AAATAAATAAATAAATAAATCCTTACAGCAGCTTTCCTTGACCCGCTTTCTTGCTTTTTCTGTATATTTTTGTAAAAAGAGCTTCGTGGTCGAAAGTAGTGTATAAATCTACACGCACTTCACATTTAGCGCTTCTATAAGTGCAAAAAGTGAGGTCAATGGTACATCAGTGACTGTGCGTGGGTGTCTCCATTGGGTTAAGTAAGTGCAGGCTGTGAGAGCTGTACAAGTCAATTTGTTCTTGGCAGGTGGGTTCAGGGTTGGTATTTCTCAAATCACAGTGGGGATTTCGCAAATTGAAGTCGCCAGCGATAAAATAGAGTCTATCTCTGCGTCTTGAGAGTTCAATAGGGCCCTTTCCTGCTTGATCTACCCTAATTAGGTCGTTATAGATATTCCATATCGAAATTGGTCCGATATGATGGAGAGAAGTAGAAGTTTGTAGGAGATCACGAGAAAATTCTACTGTAGTCTGGAACGACTTGAGTTCTTTACCCTTGCGCACATATGTGGAAACTCTGGGGCATGAATTCCAAGTAGATGAAAGAGAAGAAGCTTCGAATAATGGATGCGCCTTAGAACTACGCAGGGCTAGATCCATAATGACCCAGAGCTCTTGTAATAGTAAAATATCTATTTCATTGTCACAAGCGAATACCAGTGCCAAGTCGTGTGCCGAAGGCGGTCTCCCAATATTAACTTGCATGATACGGAGAGGCAAATGTAGATGTTGTTTATGTATTCTCACCATGATTATTAAGACTATATTATAGTTTCAGTACCCAAAGTGTTGGGAAGTGATTCGTAGGAATCAGGAGTAGATTGAATATTATTTTTTGCGAAGTACCTAATACCTGCGGCGCAAGTCTTGGAGTTTACCTTAAGTTGGGTGGATGAAGACCCGATTTATTCGACCAGGATGAGCAGGGCAGTTTTTGTAATCTGTGGAGTGCGGAAAACGAAAGTTGAGGCATATGGTCGGCTTGTTGCAAGTTCCATCATGTAAGTCTACAGCACATGTTTTGCATTTAGGAGTTTGTGCATAGGTCCTTCTCGTGTGAAATTCGCGGCGTTTGGTGCCAAGATAGGCTGTTCTCGCTGTTAGATAAGTTGGACGAAAATTGCCTCGTCCAATATGCGAAGTCGGGAGGGAAATTTATTAGATTTAGATTCTGGAACGCTGATTAGAGTGTGACCATTGGGTTTTTCATCTTGAGAGCGTCGAGTCCAGTTCATGTATCGAATCGGAACAGCGTCTCTAAAAGCAGTCAATTCCTCTAAGAGAAGCCCATCAAAGGGGTGGCGAAGACCATTAAGTCACTGGAAACTTTTTGGGATAGGTCCAATCATGAAGTTTGCTGATACTTCTTATCTCTTTACCTTAACACTTCCAAAACGGTCTTCGATTGCGATCTTACTTTACAGTACTGCAGCAGCTTGTGCAGGCGTTTGGGCGATTATTGCAGTCCCAGAAGGTAACGACCACACATCAGAAACTAATTGTTTTTCAAAAACTAGATGTTGAATCTTTTAGCGAAACTAGAAAGCTGTTGTCTTGCGTGCTTCGTGTTCTAGGCCAAGTCTTATCATGACACCTCTATCTTCTTCACCCTGTCCCTTGGGGGGTGTAGATTTAATGTTCTTTCCTATCCTATTATAGACTTTTATTCCGTTATTGTCAAATTTGGTTTTTTGGCCCATATGTCCTGAAGAGGTTATTGTTGGTTCTGTGACTTGTTATCGGTGTTGATGTAGATATGCTCGCCACGCATAGCTCGAGAAGCACTGTCAGCTGGCAGGGCAAGAAAGTCTACCAGTTAGTGATGTGGTGGTGTACGGGGACAGTCGATAAGGTCTATGACGAAATATAAAGAACCTGAAGAAAACCAATAGATACTGAAGTGTGAAGAGTGTTTCAGAAGTTCTTAACTAGAGGCAATCTAGAGTTTTTATTGATGACGAAAGACTAAGCGTAAAGGAGCTACATCGTCGGCGTTCTATACTGCCATCTACACACTATAATTTTGTAAAGGTTTGGCTCAAGATTCACCTGTAGCTACCAGCATGGAAACATATTCCCATCCAATTGCATGTTGATTACAATCAGCACTTGCCGATAGAGAGGAGAAAAATATGATAGGTATAGTCAGTGTTTGCCGATTAGTGGAATATTCTACACCTGAACGTAGTCGGGATTACAAAACAATCAGAGAACGATTGCAGTTGCAGAAATGTGCGTAAGATGAAAGTAACATACCTTCTGGAAAAATGGAGAGTGCATATGGCTGGAACGTTACACTGCCTTAAAATCTATATATTTCTCACCTAGCATTCGTAGATAATAATTGGTCAAGTCTAAATTCCCTTGATACTATACATGAGTGTTGTAGCGCAGTCTTGAGAGGCAGCAGAGTTCTGCTCAGAAGGGTGAGATGATTTAATGTCAGAAGATTGATTTACATCTCTGACTTGATGAGAATATACAGTAGGAACTTTATCGCTAATATAATTGTTTGCGGATTCAACCATGTCAAGATCTACCTCATTTTATGAATTTGTTGGTCTTGTGCTTCATTCTGGGCTTTTCCACGAAAAATTACCCCACTCGAGGCTTCGACGTTACATGGTAACGATTGAGATTTTGTAGCAGATGTACAAGGTGCCTCGCCCAACGCAGAAATCGGTGTATGAAAGTAACGTCCAGCCTCTGAGGGTTCCGGAAGAAACGCACACTTGGGAGCTAGCGGCGGCACCATTGCCCTACTTAGAATTGAATACACAGGGTTGGAGGTTTGAGGTAATTTTGGAGTTCTTGAATTTGGCATGTACTTAATTAATTATGATCCTAGCCTGCTCCAGTGGTCTCGTGCTGAAAAAGCGTTGTGCTTGTGCCGGAGACCAGAACAAATAAACTCGTTAGGTCTGTGACGGTCTTCCAAGCTGAGTCTGAGTGGCTTGAGCTCGTGTCTCGCTCAAGACGGAATGATCACTGGTTTGAATCCTGCAGGTCCTTCTACCTTCTCACAGCATGTGCACGCACATAACTTAGCATATACGTTTAGAGAAAGGTTACTCTTGATTTCCTATGGTCAGATATACACGGTTGAGACTGGGGTACCATTCCTAGCATCTCTTGATAGTGGTATCAGCAAATGCTATCTATTGTGTGAGTGCTCTAATCGATATCGGTGTGTTCAAATTCTGTGATCTTGTCTTATGCTCTATGAGCACGAGGCCTAGCCTAAGACGGAAAATTATATTAAAAATTTGTAAAGACAAGAAACATTCCGCTCCGCTAAAATTGAACAGACCTGTGTCAAGTTATAACATTGCGTGACTGGCAATTATTCTGTTTCCTGAAGCCATAAACTGAGCGGTAACTTCCCAAATACACAGGGTTTCCCAATATTGTAAAGCAACTGTTAAAATTGGAGAATGTAAGTGAGTAACATATATTTACCATGAAGCAGCACCAAGAGCCTAAAAATCTTTAGAAAGCTAACCTTAGAGTTAAGGTTGAAGAATTTGCTTATTAGTTATGAACAAATTCCAACCCAATCATTGTAACGACTAGAATCTCAAAATTCTTGTTTCGATCTGCGAAGGAGATCAAGTACGTCTTGACGGAGGAATTTATGGTTCCTTTGTTTATCCAAAACCAACTTCGTTTCAACGTAAATTTTGATGCGGTGAAGGAGACCAGTCCCCAGTTTTTGAACAGATTCTATCCAAAAAAAAAATTTGAGTTATCGAACGGTTAGCTTGAGGTATGTCAAAGACATGGAATTGAATTTGGAGAAAATTGATTAGTGAATATGGCTCAGCTGGAACCAAAAGAAATTTAGGGGTCGTGGAAGGAATTAGATGATACCAGTGGAGGGACATCTATGATACGGAAGAAACAGTATTTTTTGTAGTATACAGTTTGAAAACTCCTACGCCATTAAGAAATCAGAAGGTACTAAGTAAGATAATCATAAATTAACTATTTTTATTTGCTCCAGTGCTAACGGATTAGATAAATTGCCTCTGGATTATTAGAAAATGAAAACCCGCGATGTTTATGATAATCAACCCACCTCAATAAAATTCACGTATCGCAGCAGCACAAAGGCATAAATAACATCTTCCCTGTTTCGTTAATGGCTCATAAATTTCAATGAAAGACTCAAAACGTAGGTTATTTTCTTCTGACAATTGTTCAGCCTATTGCAAACTGGAAACAATCGTAAATATTAGACTTCAGAATACCATACATTGTCTCCCAACCGTAAATCTAAGATACGGCCAAACGACGCTAGGATTACTCATACATTCAGGACATATTGCGGGAGGACTTACACCAGGAAAATAATCAAAATCAATGGAGATAAAGTAGAATTTCCTGCCAAAATAAAGTTTCTGGATGCCATTCAAATATCATTGGACTCATGAGTAAACATCACGGAAGAGTCCATCTTTAATTGCTTCAGGCATTCTAAAATCCGCACTGAAACAATACGAGCTCTTGAACAAAATTATGAGCAGGAGGCCGATTTTGATGTATTTAATGAGTCGACTGTAAACAGAGGAACTGTCTGTTAGAAATTGAATTACGAAAGTCTTCCAGATTATCTATTCCTATTGAACTACTCTAGGGAAAATGAAGTTGTAAGAAACACAAACTCTGGTTAGGATATAATGGAAACTGTGGGAACCAAGTATTTACTAGTGGGAGCCGGAGAAGAGGATGATGACGAAGAACTCCTAGCCATCACATATGAGCAAGCAAAGAAGGGGGCAAATATGCTTGAACTGTATTTACTAAGACGCGGAGGAACAATAGTACATAACTTATAGTGTTTGGACAGTGTATAAAGAGCATCAGGAAAGATCAAATCAAGGATAAGGACAAGCTAGACGCGAAGAGTGTTTAAAATATCTAATCATTACTAAACGTAAACAGCTTTAAATTTACATTTCGGTTTCCGTGAATTTCGGAAATGCTACCTTCATTCCTTTTTTTGTTCAGAACCTGCCTAAAATCCAAAAAGTAGACAGATCCTAAGCGGTTGACTTTAGAAAGGCTGCAATGTATCACTTAAGGTCTTTTGTCTAGGGACCTTTGCTCTTCGATTGTCCGTCGATTCACATTAGAGCAAAGGCTCAATCCCTATGATTGTTCTAACGTGCCTCTATCATCATGCATTGTAAGCTCCACGCGAGCGTGATCTGAGGGCGCTCTACTTCTCAAGTGAAGTATGTGACTAGGATACCTAAAATCTGCTCGGAATTTCAAAGCCGGAGGCAAACCGCAACACCATTCATTTTAATGCCGGTTTACATAGAGTCAGCTTCGCGTTCCGAATAACACCTTAGGTACCACAAATCTATCAGAGTCGAATCTCCCAGACATCTCTCTAACAGCTCTTCTTCTCTTTTCAAGGCTTCAAACAGGTAGCAGTCCTACTCGAGCTAGATCTGTGCTTTGAACAGTTCCACTTTTTATCCTCTTTTCAGATGTACGTAACATCGAGATACGATTATTGAGAGTGACCGGTGATTCAAGAAGCAAGCCACTGTATGAAATTGAATGGAAAACCTGTTCGATTCTCTGTCTCAAATATTTTGTGGCTAGATAGTGGACTGAAGGTTCGTGTGAGACTTGTAGTACTGAAATTAACAAAAAGTGGTTGGCCAAGGATATGCTTCTCCGAACTTTGACTTCCATCAGGATATGACTCTCCCGGCTGTGTCAGAAATGTGATTATGCTGAACTTTTATATCGATACCACAGGAAGAAGAATAGATTGTCTTTACTGGTGATAATGAATGTTTTTAAATACAGATTGATTCAGGTATACCTATTTTTATTCAATATCTAAGTTCGGGGACTTTTGTAAATTTCTATACCCTTTTAGTTTGAAGAATCTGTCCATATGAATGCCACCGCACCTGCAGTTAACTTTTCTAAATTACACAAAGACTATAGATGGTGTCGCGGTTTGCCTCCGGCTTTGAAATTCCGAGCAGATTTTAGGTATCCTAGTCACATACTTCACTTGAGAAGTAGAGCGCCCTCAGATCACGCTCGCGTGGAGCTTACAATGCATGATGATAGAGGCACGTTAGAACAATCATGAGATTGAGCCTTTGCTCTAATGTGAATCGACGGACAATGGAAGAGCAAAGGTCCCTGGGCAGAAGACCTTAATTGAAAATAACAACTAGATTGTTGAATTCAAGTGGCTAGAGATGAGGTAAATCATAATTCTATGCACATATATACATATATATCTACTTCCATACATGACTCAGGTCCTACGGAAATAGCGTTTGACTTATTCTTGAACAGTACAGTTGATACGGTCATCTTATGGAGATGCTTATATAATCAAACATCATCGCATACCCGGAAAAACTTAGCGCATTCGAAAATATCACATGATTATCTGATTAAAACTCAATCTCCCTCATCCTCGACATTACCTTGATCAATGCGTGTACCAAATGATACACTTAACTATCAAGACTCAGACTCTAGCGCCCGGTGGAACAAATCTAGTCATGATCACAGCTTTCTGAATTCAAGCTGTCGAACAACTTGGCACTTTGCGATCGTTTTTGAATCGATACCTGAATTCAGGCAGGGTCTGCTAAGTCTGGTTTGATTAAACGTCTGTATGTGTATTGATTGGAATCTGTAATTCATGTTAATATAACGACTACATGAGATTTCAACGTTTAATCATTTTAATGTTCATCACTGCAGAAACTCATGTTTTCCAACTTCTCTCAAAACTTGCCACTGAATTCACTCCAAGCATTCACGTACTGCCCTACTTTCTAGAGCAAGTTGGATTTTTACCTCATACGTGACAATCTTTATTATCGAATGTCAAACTAGCCTAATCAGTTGGTTGTTCTTCTTATTGTCGAATCAATAGGCGCTTCGAAAGTTAGGCTTCTGAGGAGAGGTTTTGAAAGACGATCATCAAGTTATTCGGCGCAAAATGGAACCAGAACTTTTAGACATGGGCGATCCCTGGAATTGGGATGTTGATAGAGTAGTGGAAGAGCTTTGCACAACTAATCGTTCCTGGCAACCTCAATCCCCTGCCATGCTGACGATCTCGGATCCGAAATACCTGGAAAATATTCTACGGGAGCAAGAAGTAAATGGAAGTGTTCTTCTGGGTGAAATCAACATGAGTATCCTGAAAGATGACTTTGGTATTAAAGCTCTCGGCCGCAGATCATTTATCATGTCAGCCATTGATCAGTTTAGAGCTCGGAGTTTCAAATATAGTTCCTTCATCTCTGGAAGATCGACAAATCTTACATCTATGGATTTAGGTAGAAGCCTACGGGAAGTACTGGGTCAGTATCAGCAGAAAGATCACATAAACACGTCTGTCGTTCCAAAAAGTCCGCAGAGCATACTTAAAAGTGGTCAATTCTGCAAATTATCTCCCACACAAAATGGTCATTTTCCTCCGCTTATGAACTTATCCAACCCCACAGAAAGAGATCAGGTAGAGACGAGAGTCATAGTTGACTTAAGTGATGATGAAATTGAGCGGAAGCGTAGAAAAACCTCTCTTGGACTTCCAGTTCCAGTTCAGAAACAATGTTCCCAGAAAGAAGAAGTCTCGCGCCATAACACACCAGTAGTTGACAACACAAAAACTGCGCCATTATCGTCAGGATCTCAGACATTAGATACTGAAAAAGAAATTGAGGCCGGCGGAGTGAAAAGAAAAAGGATTACCCCAATTTGCCTCTCGACTACCATCAGTCCCTCAACAGCTTCGAAAGAGATATCAACTCTCACTTCTCACTCGAGTGTAAAACCAAAAATTATTAACCATGTGACTTTCGATCCGGAGCCATCAATCTCCGAACTAGTATCAAAACCAGGTGTTGTTTATCAGGATTCCAATGGTCGTAAAAGAATAATACCAATCACCCAATCCGGATATAACTTGGACAAAGCTGAGCCCGATGAAATAGCATCAATCAACGTAGACCCCGGTGTTACAAATGACACATCAATAGATCTAAACTTAAGCCCATCAAAAAACTCTACGGCAAAAATATTAGTTCCAAATCTATTTTTGGGTAAGAAGAAGATGAACGTAGATACTATTTTTTACGACGGTGTCTCGGTTGGTAGTGAGATGCCCGAAATTGGCGATCAAACTGAATTTTATTCTGGGTCTAAGATAACAACAAAAGGTAGACGTCTTTACGTCCATAAGCGTCTCAGATTCTTTCTTCGGTCTCGACGGCAAGAAATAATCTCCGAAGGAAAAAAATGTTCCATTGTTGTTCCATATCCTAAGAGCTTGGTCCCTAAATTTAAAGATCAATCATTTACCCTGTACACTAACGCTATAGACGGTAAGATAGTTGCTCGAAGAGAAGTAAACATCGAGGTATCGAATGATAATATCAAATCCATAGGATATGAACACTTAGCAATATTTAATCCATTGAATCGAAATCTACTCGAACAAGTTGGTACAGGTGGCGAATGGGATTTCTCGGCACTAGAAAAATACAAATTTCTTGAGGGAGGCGATGCAGTTCTCCCCCCCTATGGCGAATCTGACGAAGATAATGAATTTGATGAGGCTACATGGAAAGAGATTGAAGCTGAATACGGTGAACGAAGACGTCCAAAACAAAAACTCAGAAAACCTCCAATTAGTAAGGATGAGGTGATGGAAGCTATTCACGCTGGTATTATCGATATCGTGAACTCGTGGAGTAACAAGGAATTTTCTAAAAGAGAACGGAAAGCCTGGCGATTATGGCGCCAATCTCGTCGCCTCAAGAATAAGCGCGCACAAATAATCGCGGCAAACATAGATCTGAATCATATCCAAGAATACTTGGCCAAAATACAAGAAAGAATTCTAACGGAGGTCTGGACCAGCAAACTACAAGTTCGTAGACAAGTAGGTAGTATGGAGGCCAGTATAATAAAAAGAGAGCAGCTGAAATGGAAGATTTCTGTTCTTAAGCAAAAAAAACAGCCAAAGAGGCCATCTGTAGAAATTTCAACAGTTACCATCAAGAAAAGTACCACCAAAACCAAAAATAATGATGATGCTGATGGCGAGGATCTCTCTGATAGCGATAAAGAAAACTCCATAGATGATGATTCTGAGACTGACGACTTTATTGATTATGACGATGATGAAATTAATACTACCGAAGAACAGTTACACGAGCTTAACTTTGCTGATTCTGAAAATGAGGACACTTTAGCATCAGATAGCAGTAATTCATCTGAACTGCTACCATCATCTGGAATGAGAGATTACACAGAAACAGAGAGATCTAAATTGCATCAAGAGTCGTTGAAGAGTGGCTCTTTTGGCTCTAAAAAATATCATCGGTCATCAGAGAATTTCGAAGAAAGAAATCATCTAGATAATGGCCTGTCAAATCTATCTTCATCTAGCTCCAGAGAAACGAAACTCAAGTTTAATGGACATGATTCTTCAATCCCTCCCGACTCACTCAAAAGACAAGTTGTGGACCTGACCCTAAGTGTTTCTGATGAAAGCGATTCTGAACCGGTTTGTGACTCTCCAATTAATCCAGGCTCCCCAAAAATTTCTTTCATCGACATCACTTTAAGCTCTGAAGATGAAAACGCTCCAAAATATGAGACCCCGCCAGTGATATCTTCCGATCCATTAGAGAAGAACGAAGTGATGTCTTCCGATCCATTAAAGAAGAACGAAGGGATATCTTCCGATCTATTAGAGAAGAACGAGGTGATACAAAATTATCCAAAGGTTATTTCTAGCACTACTCAGCCTGGAGTTTCCTCCAGTACCGTTGAAGCAAGATTTTCTGACCATGGAATTAATGTGTCACCGAAATCTGATATAATTCCTCCCCTCAAAGACCGAGAGGCTATTGCATCGTATTCTTATGAAATCTGGCAAAATTTGGGTGATAGAAGGCGCCTCTTAACGAAATATTTCTTCCAATTGAACTCAGCACTTTGCCTCGAAATAATGCAAATCTTGACAAACTCTTCAGCTGAGAAGATCTGGTGCCGGACAAAAAATTTCTACAATGTTTATTGTTCTAAAAAAAACAAAAAAAACCAGCACAAAGATACGAGAACGAATATTTTCATAAGGATTATAGGAATATTTGAAATGTTCATTGATTGTAGATACTACCCATTCAAAGTAAAGATATACGAGAAAATATTACAAAAATTTACTCGAACAAAGTTTTACGAATTTAGCCGATTCCATAAGGCTTGTGTTGTCATTGCTCAATTAATGGGACTCAATTCTCAGTCATCGCATGAATCCAATCTCAAGGGTGTAAATAGCAACACCTCTGTTGGCGAAAATAGTGATAAAGACGGAGATACTCAATCTCCAGATGAGCGGTCTTGCTCAAAAACTACCAGTCTGAGTGACGAAGAATCTCCAGTAAAAGTGAAGCGAATCTCAAAGAGGAAAAAGATAATTCCTGAAAATAAGGAAGCACGGTACATGAGAGAACAGGATCTCCGTCGTTTAGCGCAACAAAATGAAAGGAGAAAAAAGTTGCACTCTACACTAGTAAAAGCCAATGATGACCAGGCGATTGTTCGAAGCCAACTTATCATCAATGATGCTGCCGCTGAAGACCAGAAGTTTGTATATGTAAATGATCACATTGCTAAACGGATAAAAAAACATCAAGTAGAAGGTGTGCGCTTTCTATGGAATCAAATTGTAACAATTGCAGATGAGCAGTCAATGCAGGGCTGTTTGCTTGCACATACGATGGGATTAGGCAAGACTATGCAAACGTGGGTTGATTTACACTTAAAACTACAAAAAAGTAGGCACTAACGATTTTAGTATAACATTATTGGTAGCAATTGCAGAGGCTTCTCTTTCCAAAGATCCTTCGGTTTCTTCCCAAATCCCGAAGAGTTTAAGGATATCTCAGACCCTTATTCTGTGCCCACCTTCCCTAGTCAATAACTGGATGGATGAACTGTTAGTATGGGTTCCCGACAATATGCTGGGCGAACTTAGAAAAGTTGATTCATCCATCAAATCTCTGCCCCAAAGACTGCAAACTATTACTGATTGGTATAGAGAGGGTGGCGTCCTAGTGATTGGATATGAAATGTTTCGTGATTTCATTAACTCCAAAAGCAAAAACATAAGTGATGATGAGCATGAACTAGTATCAAAAAGCCTTTTAGAAGGGCCTAACATTATTATCGCGGATGAGGCACATAAAATGAAAAATAGGAAGGCAGCCATAACAATAGCTGCGTCTAAGTTCCGTTCAAAGAGCCGTATAGCCCTCACTGGATCTCCATTAGCAAATAATGTCGAAGAGTACCACACTATGATTGAATGGGTAGCTCCAAACTATCTTGGTACATAAAAAGTCATTTAAATATGTGGGGAAGAATTGCTAATAAAATTTTCAGGACCTATTGTGGAGTTCCGGGCAAAATATGTCGAGCCAATCCAAGCTGGTAATTACCAAAATAGCACAGCATACGAGCGGCGAAAAAGCTTAAAGATGCTCGGTGTTCTATCCGCTGATCTTGCTCCCAAAGTACATCGAGCAGATATGTCTGTCATGAAGAATGAATTACCTTCAAAAAAAGAGTTTGTGATAACGGTCCCTCTGACTGATGTTCAAAGAGAAGCATACTCTATTTTTGTGAAATCTATGATGGCTGGAAATAACTTTACAACTACTAAATTAGGTGATGTCACACCTACAACTGTGTGGCATTGGTTAGCTGTTCTTTCACTCCTCTGCAATCATCCCGAATGTTTTAGGCGAAAACTTCTCAAAAGAAAGGAAGAGGTTCGAAATGATGCTTCTATCCCTATAGACTTAGATGGCACTGACAATGAAGAAAGTGTTGTTGACTTGAATACTCCACTGTGGAAAGTGGGTATATCTCAGGAGTTATGCGACGCAGAGGGAAAATTGTTTGAAGCCAAAAAGTCGCTTGATTCAATTCAGATGTCCAACAAAGTTTTACTTCTATGCCAGATTCTCGATGCTTGCAAGACCATCGGGGATAAAGCTCTTGTATTTTCACAGTCAATACCAACACTTGACTTTCTTGAGGACGTATTCAAAAGAAAGAATCGAAATTATGCAAGATTGGATGGATCAACCACAATGTCTAAAAGACAAGGTCTGACAAAAGACTTTAACAATGGCGATACTGATATATACCTTATCTCAACTACTGCGGGTGGATTAGGGCTAAATTTACAAGGAGCAAATCGAGTGATCATATTTGACTTCAAATTCAATCCCATAATGGAGGAACAAGCTATCGGACGTGCATATAGGATTGGGCAAACAAAACCTACCTTTATTTATCGATTTATCGCAGGGGGTACTTTTGAAGATAGTGTGCACAATAAAACGGTGCTTTAAATCGTAAAATATAGATAACAAATGCTAACATGGAATAGGTCTTTAAAACTCAACTCGCATCAAGAGTCGTTGACAAGAAAAATCCTATTGCTTGGGCCAATAAAAAGGCATCCGAATTCTTATTTGAACCTAAGACTGTTCCTCAGAAAGATTTATCGGAATTCGAGGGAATGGATCCATGCGTTCTTGATCGTCTCCTACAGAGTCAAAAAAGAAGAGACCAACGTAGGATCGCACGAACCATCTGCAGCATCGTCCAGACAGATACATTCGCCGTCGATGACGATGATAAATTGACACCGGACGAAGAAAAAGAAGTACAGTCTGAACTAGAAAAAACGAGATTGTTCCGCGCGAACCCTCAAGCGTTTCATTTACAGCAGATTGCTGAGCAGCAATTAAAATATCAACAACAGTTGCATCAGACATTAGCTTCCTCTCAAGAAATCAATAATTTTAACAACACCAACATAGACCAAACCTCGATGATAAGGGCAAATAGCTACAGCAATGCTCCAATATTCCTAGAACCTACTATTGAAATTCTTGAATCAAATTCAAGAAATAGCCCAGTAATTCAGTCATTATCTAGCTCCAATACCGGTTCCTTTTCTATAAACCTGAAAAATAATGCTTCAAATAAATCTATATTCTCTAAACCACACTCTCCTGTTGCCGGAGCGAATACAAAAGTCGCTACTTCCAGCTTAGATACATTTAATCCAACTTTGGTCTCAGAGCCCCAGGCTGAGGAATCAACATATGCTTCAATAACAGAGAGGATAACTAAAAATAATTCATCGGGAGCTGAAATTGCTACAGCAGAATTACAAAACTCTATCGAAATAACTCCAATAGTTATTGATGAGCCAGAAGTTTCACAAAACATCGATCCCAAGGTTCGTTCAATTTACAATCTTCATCTTTAAAAAAATATTATCTTGACTCTAATTCAGCATCCTAAGAAAACTTCAAAAGAATGGGAAATGACAAAAAGATACCGGGAAAGCCGAGCAAGCAATGTCCCAGATTATGGTCCCCTGGCAACGCTTCTGCCTCCCAAGCCAATAGTTGAGCAAGATATTCTCAAAGTAAGCAAACAAAATTATTTCATCATGAATAACACATATTTCCAGCTCTTACTAGAAAATGCCATGATAAATACCTTATCAGCTTGGCTATTTTTCCCTCATAATATTTGATAATTGCACAACTATTATTTTCAGAAATTTTCCATTACCTTAAAATCTAAGCTAGTTTTTCAGTAACATACATAATACTGTCGTGATGTTACTTTCTCAAATGAGCTGAAAATTCAATATTTCGAACTCTTCGACATGAACAAGAAAACAGCTTAAATACTTCTACCGTAGCTAACTAGTTTAACTACAGGTCTCATCAAATCAGAAAGTTAATAAAACCCCCAGTATAACTGTAAATATGAATCGAAATTATAATCCAAAAATCGATTCTAATCAGCTTCGTACGAATGAAGATAAAGAAAAGTCTGCAAATATAGATGAAAACCGACAGAAATCATGGAAAGAAAATGATGATAATTTTTCAAATAGGGAACCTAGAAGTTGGCAGACCTCAAAAAATCTAACATCGAATTCCAGTACAACAAGTATGAGTTCTATCCCTTTTCGAAGACAACCATCACTTCCCTCACTAGCACAATCTTCGAATCGAAAACATTCCCCACCTTATCGTCAACCATCAATATCATCATCATTTCGACGAAACTCACCCCCCCCTTATCGGGGACGTTTTTCCCCCACTCATCGGCGTTCTTCACCACCTACTTTTGCTCCTACTTGTCCAAGAAACTCTCTTAATCGACAACAAGACTCTCCTCGATGGAACAATAACGGTGAAAAAACTCGGCCCTATCGAGGGGGACAAAATTATCGTCCACCTTCGGGCCATTATCCTCCATATTACTAAAAATAAAAGACTCAAATTGGGTTATCCTATTTCATCGACTTAAAAATATTTTCTGATTACGCTTGAGAAAGGACATTAGAAAAAAGTTTAACGAAGGCGTTAGGGACTTATTAATATTCATAATCGTCTATGGATTATATGTTCTAAAACATTGACTTAAAAAATGTGGTCACTCGAATAAAATGTAAATTACTTCTTTTAATTTAATTCACTATCCTATTCTATGTCACTTTCTCACTAAGGACTAGGGCATTAACCATTTGCTTATATTTTTTGGTGGAGATTATTTATACTTTGTCATAACTCAGGAGAGTCTTTTTGTCATTAAACAATTTTTTGCAATAATCTCTGATATTTTGATTCTCATTCAATTTTACCAAAGCTCCGTTACCTTGGAAAAAAACTAATGTCTCACCCTTAAAGGTTCAACAAATTTCTACGACTACTGTTATAGGTCTATATTTTTTTCTCTAATTGTCAAATATATAGATGTTTGATCCATACTAAACTCTACATATTCATTTCTCCGCCTCGTAGTTTTCTTTATATACAAAGAGTCGGAGATTTTTTCTTGTTTAACCCTTGAATTAAATGTCGATCACAGTTTAATGCTCTTCTTTGTTGCTTCAGGCCGTACTCAAGTCTCAACAAATACGGTTTAAGATTTTTTTTGTAAGTATCAAGACGATTTTAACATCCTAGATAAGAACGATATCTAGTTGTGAAATTAGTGTATAAAATAGGATAAAATTTGAGAAGTAGGAGAAAAAAATGCAACCAAAAAGAGAAATCAAATTTAGTTCGTTTGGCCAATTAGGCCTAACACTAGCCGAGCATAAAGGATCCCGTAGTCATTAAGTTGGTTTACAAGAGGAATTATAAGCGTTAAATCCCATTACAGTTCGACAAGCCAGAAATTATTCCCATCGGAAGCCACCAAAAGTATTGGATAGATACTCTTCCACAGTACAAGATTATCAGCTGTTTTCTTAATTTGAATAAAATTCCACTTGATATTTCAGCTCTTAAGATTGCACGTGTGAAGAAACCAAGCAGGTTACATGAATTCAGTGATGTTAAGTTATCTGAGGAAGAATATCTAGACAAAAGAAAATAATGACCATCCATAACATTTTCATAGTTCATTAAATTGTCTTAATCCCAATATTCAGAGCCTCATTCCTACAACTCGGTTGTACCTTCGCACAAATGGAATTTCCCATTGTCGATTGTGATTCAGATTAATACCGGGGATCAAAATACATTCCTAGCGACAATTCTATTTGCATTTTTTAACGTTTTTGTGATCTCGTAGTGCTTTATTTTGTGTGTTACTAAAGCATTGTCGTATTTTTGGGAAGCGAGATCGTATGTGAGGGTATTGTGCGTTTTTTTGGTTAAACTTGACTCAGATACTATCAAGCACGTTGGGTTCCTCTCTGACCCAGGCAGTACCTTGGGCGTCAAGTCCTATTCTGCACCTCCTCGTGGTGTCATCTAGGAACTCTTTCTCTCCGGAAAATGAAGCCAGGCAGACAGACAATCGACTCTTCAGGTCCCCTATCTAGCCACGCGGGTCTCGATGGTCCTAATTTCTCTAGCATATCCCCCACCCCTCCAGCACCCCTCAACGAAGCTTCTTGCAATCCTCCCGGGTATCTAGAGAGAAGAGCTTTGCACTACCAAACAGATATTGAAAAATCCCTATGTGAACAGCTATTGACGCAACGGGTCAGGTGCTGGCTAGACTTTCTAGGAGTGGTAGGTTGAATTCCTACGTGGCTTTTTTCGGTGGGTAGACTGCGGCTGCTCATTGAAAAAGAGTACGGGAGGAATGGTCAAGTTTTTCTCGTATGTTTTTTTTTCCTCAGTCCGTGGCCGTTGGGTCATAGTGAATGCGTTCCTACCCATCCGACCCGATGTAACTAGCCGGCTCAGACGTTGGTAATGGAAAATTTTGGGCACCGGATGGGCACTGCTGTAGCT
>MCBS01024954.1:0-16963 GCA_003611235.1 Golovinomyces cichoracearum
CTCTGTTTTTCTAGCTAGTCTGCCTGAGGCTTCAGAGTTGTGCATGCACAGCAACGATTTTGCCAAGCGACGGGCGACGATTTATCAATACTCTAAAGTTAGTGCTTGCACGCGGTGTACGTTAAGCGAGGAGTGGATGCAGGCTCTAATGGCCGTACCAAATGTGCCCTAATTCATAGAATGATCACATAGAGTAGAATCCAACAGAAAGAATTAACATAACTTATACACCCAACATCCGAGTGAACCCATAGTAGTACTAACAAAAATCAACTTCGATTTCAAAAGATGAGTATAGATGCTCTCTCTCTCATTTCTAGAATGAAAGAATTTGGTCCTCCTGTCACTTAAAATTTACATATGAAACGGATTGAGATATTTACCTCAAAGTGGTAAATGAGGTATGGTAGAGAATTTTAGACATGAAATAGATGATTTTTAAAGTGTATTGTACTTGAACTAATTCTGTTCTATCCTTTATACCGTGGCTGCAACTTTAAGTCCCGGTGATATAGTTCATTCTTGATGATAACAGAAAAATAGTACATCTTCTTTATCAATCCGAGTGTAGCAAGTAACACCATGAAATTGACCATTGTGCATTAGGCTAGCCTATGCCATAATCTTATCGTCTAGTTTGTGTGTTCTATTGCTCTCCACCTTGTGTTGTCTACAGCTTGGTTGAAAGAAAATGCACTCTTTTCATTTTATCTATGCACTCTTGTTGGAGAAACCGTTTTTAATTTCAATTGAGGACTAAAATACATTATATTCGCTTAAGAAATGCATCCTCTCTAAAAAATTAAGCCCAAACGGATGGACAGAGCAATTTAATACCGTTAAACGTTTTCCTAAGTGCTGAACGTTTAGCACATTCGAGGCTTCAGTTAAGGGGAAAAACTTCGCCACATTATTTGCTTTGTTACTGTATTAACTTTAAATCATGAACTATCATATCGTGTACCCTATTTGAACAGAAAGTTTAAATTCTAAATCAGAAATAAATATTCGAATCAATCTGGCCACAATTCTATGATTGATTAATCATCAATTTATCATGTACCAAACCACTAAAACATTGAAAATCTCAACTCTGCTGCGACCAGGGTTAATTTAAGTAAAGAACAAGAATTTAACCATTATTCTCTTTGTCCTCATAATATAATTAATGCTCCTTAGTCCAATAGGCTTTTCCGTTTCTGATTATCTGTCGGAGCAGATAATTCAGAAATCTCCTGATATGTCATGGCTTTTGCCATCATCTTAGGAAAAAAGTTTCCTATGAGACTTTCACTAATACAATATTAGTAAAATGTAAACAGAAATTCAGAGGAGAAACTTTTTTAAGGAAAGATTACACTAACGTGTAGAAACTGTGTTCTGAATTATGAGCCGCAACTACGTTATGAGCCAGCTCGTGTGCAACAACGACCCACCAGTATGAGGTAGCTACGACTTTACCTTCACTTTGATTTGCACGATTAGAATGAAGCTGCTTAAAGAAACGAAAATTGCAGAAAATACTGCCACTGGAATTAAAAGCTATAGTACTACCAGCCTCATCAATAAAAATGTGAATCGCTTTACGGGGTAGAGAATAAATATCTGCGATCTCGTGAAGAAGCCCTGCAAATTTGTTGAGTGCATCGACATTAGTAGAAAGTAATTCCCGTGAATTGACTGTTGCTGTTTTAGAAACATAAATTCTTGTGCCGTTATTTGCTTCTGCAAGAAAATAAATGTCTTGTGCTGACTTTGAATCGCAGTAGGAAGCCTGTTCTTTTATTATCTGGGTGCTTGGAGGACTGAAGAGAATATTAGAATCATGAGCACGAGACGACTGAATCGCATTGAGTAAATTTTGCTGAAGGGTTGCAGGTGAGTAAACTGTGCCCTTACTCGCCTCTTCATAGGATGGAGGGTCTCTGGGTCGGTCTTTTGTTTGTGATGAGTTGTTACCTAGAAAGCTTGTCAATTGTTCTTGGATCTCGCCATTGGCCAAGTTATTTAGACCAAGACGTTTAGATAATCCAGAGAAGATTCCATTGGCAGTCTTTTTTTGAGATGAAAATGGAGAGTTTTCTGGGGATGAGTCATCAAAAGCACCCGGCATTTTATTTTCAATCAAGTTCGTTTGCTCTTTACGGATTGGCACAGGCAAAATCTGGCTCTTTTTCCATTGCTCTTCCTGTTCTCGAATGAGCTTTTGTTCAGCTTCAAGCTGTTTCTTGCGCTCCTCTTCGGCAATTCTCTGTTCCGCAGCCTTAGCTCGCAGTATTCGCTCAACATTGTAGCCTCGTGAACGTAACTGGTATAGGTTAAGGCTCAAAAAAGATTCGAATGTTAAGTAGGAACTGTGATTTGGACGTTCCAAGAGTATTCTGCAGAGTGACTGACTAATCTGGTATGAATCATATTCACCGGGTGTAATATACAGGGTCCAACCATTTCGAAAATCATTATTGCATGCTGCTAGTCTCTTTTCCGTATGCGATAAAGAATGTCCTTTGAGCGATCTCCTGAGTGCAATAGAGTTCACTACCTGCACTGACAAATTTTTCTCTAACCATTTTACGTCATGTCTGATTGATTCTCTCTTATGTTCATATAGGAAGAGTTTTGATCTTTCAAGAATATGACTTCGAATTTTGACAGCAGAATTTTGCCTATCATATAACTGCCCAAGTCGAAGATCTTCCTGAACAAGACTATTTAATGTTTGTGCGCCCAGTGCCAAATAGAAGTCTTCTAACTTTTCCTCTTCCGGTGCAGATATTAAAGACTGCTTGAAGAGACGATAGCTAGTATAATTATCGTTAACTATGATCTGGTCAGGTCTCGCAAGTTGATATTCTTTTATCTTAGTTTCTTCGTTATCTTCAGGGTCAGAATCGTATACTTCTTCACCTCGGTCCGACTGCTGGATTTTCAGTTTATCTTTAGTGGTTGAGATTTCAAAAGATGCAAGAAGCCATTTCGATTGCCTCATTTTTTTAAATAGTTCCTTATCTCGCTTCAGCTGAGGAAGTTCATCGGCAAAATTCCGTAACAAACTCAAGTAATTTTCTGGGCTTTTCATGATTCCAAGTAGCCTTGCAGGCTCTTTACAAGCTAAAGTAGCGAGCTCAAGAGTTGTTGGTTCATTTTTAGATCCACATCTTAGTAGAAAAGTATTGGCAACGTTACCAAAGTCTACAAAATCAAAGATTTCTCCATAGGTTGTTGGGGTCCCCAGATAGCATTGTTTAGGGGTAAGAAGCCTCAAACTTGAGTCTTTTTTTAAATCTTCACTGATACTTGTGTCACTAATTGATTTGGCTACTCTTACCGGAACTATTGAGGATTGCTCTAATCGTAACACATGACTTGTTCCTATCTCTCCTAATCGCCCTGAAAAGTATTGAAAAAGTAGTGTAGCACTACGTACATCTCTAGGCGGATTTTTAACGAGTCTTTCGACACAGATATCCATTGGAGGATCAGTGGCAACCCCAAATTTATTTGCATGAGCTGCGAGCTCTCTTTTCAGAATTTTGAATCCTAAAATAGAACACCTTTCATTCGTGTAACATTCTGAAGGACTTACTCGTTTTTCTTCACCAAGTAAAGGCAAGAATTTTTTAGTCGTCGAGCTCATTTGAAACGAAGCATATCCGTTGGTGTGATGATGCGCGATGAAGTAAAACATTGCTTTATCGCTGGTTACTGAATCTTCTGATGCCATTAGATTGATGAGTTCAGGAACAGAGGGAAATATTCTGAGGCCAAGAGAGGATAAAAAACGACCTTCGATGCTTCTAGCTCTGTAGCTACCAGGTGGACCTGGCCACTGTATAACCGGCAATTTTAGGTCTCTGATAGCGTCCTTTGGTTCAAAAAGCTCTGAAACCTTAAAGAGTTCTAAGGTACCCTTTGTTGACTCGTTTCCAGGAGGACCAGTTTCTGCAGGACAGATTGGCGAGTTCTTAAGTTTTTTCATATCTTCTGGTGGAATATCATCTTTGACGGATGCTAGGTACTTGATAACCTCCATATGGCGATAATTTGAACTTTTCCCGCCATTTAAAGCATCTGGATTTGGCGAGAGTAACCGGTTAAAAATAGTTTCTAAATCGACTGTCTTACGAACTCCGATAGCAGCAAGAAATTTTTCTTTCACAGCTGGACAAGAGACTACTGTTGGCAGATCTTCAAATAGCTTTACGTTTGCCAGAAACGCTTCACTAGGCTTCTTCATACCAGATTTCGTTGGAATTACTGATATTGGCTGCAATAACGATATCACTGTGTTCTTAGAGCTTTGATTCAGTGTTTCCCAAGATTTCGATAAAATCTGTAGAATACGAGCTGCAAAAGGCACTGAAGTCTTAAGATCTTGTTCACAAGGCCGACGATTATTTGTCTCAATGAGATAGTGAAGCCAGGGTACTATTTCGAGTTGTTCCCACCCAAGGTTTCGGAGCCGATCGAATGAGTATGACTTTGTAAAATAAAATGGGATTGTACTTTCAGGCAATGGCACATCTGATGGTATTAAATTTACGTTGTGAAAGTTTTTTATGCCCGAGAGAGCAACTATTTCAGAGCCTTCTTTGTCACCAGTAGTAGCGACAGCTACATCAAATAGCGAGCGGATTTCGCAGTCTTCTATTTCACCGGTTATTACTTTATTAATAGCCCAGCCAATAAATTTTGACAGCTGATCTTTGTCAAGTGCTTTAGCCTCTAGCTCTTTTTTTACGTCACTTATTGTGATTTCAGTAAGAAGACCGAAGTTTTTGAGCTTAATTACGAAAGGATGTTCAACCAGTTGAGCTGGAACAACAGGTATCCCTTCGACAAATCCACTGAGGTCTTCTGTAGTTAAACGTACTTTACTCGTCATTAAAACTCCACAAGAGCTATATATTTCAATTGAAGGCTGTCTGTAAGCTGTCCAAAAAGCTTCTTCAATTATCTGTGATACCTTTGAGCTGGGCGTAGATTCTCCAAATGTAAAAGTATTTAGAATATGAAAGGCTTCATTCATATATGCTGAGATTTCAGTTTTTGACATTTTACTCTTAGTCCCGGATTTTTCTGCAGAGATTTTTATCTTGAGGCCGAAATCAGCCATCTCGCTTGAAAATGCCAATCGAGCGATTATACCCGAGGCACGGAGCATCTCCTCGTTCCAGCTTCTTACCCAGCGTGCATTTAAGTCTATGCTTTCTCGCTCCACAGTGGGAATAACTGACTGAGCAGAGAGATGAATACCTGCTCCTGTGGTCTGATGTGTTGGGAATCCGATGAAAACCCGCCCACCTGGTTTTGTACCTGGGAGAACAGAGGCAAATATATCTACACTCTTAGCAACAGGATTAACTTTTGATGACGCTTCCGCCTGGTCATATGAAGATGTAAGAATAGCTATCTTGGTAGATCTGGGTGGTGGCTTCTTGGTGGCACGCTCAAGTTCTGCAGCAAAAGAACCACCAACAGAACTTTGAATGACAGCAGTTGTTACTCGTAAAAATACATGGGTTGTAGTTAAGGCAGTCAAATCTTCAAGTATTATCTCTTGTAGCTGCTTCTCATCTCGAGTCAATTTACTTTTATTCTGAGCTTGGGTCGAGCCGGAAGTAAGCCTTGAGAAAAAAGATCTGAGTGAAGGTATATCATTGTTACTACTACCATATTGAATTTCACTGCCCCCTAATTTTGAAACTGAAGTGAGAGATGGCTTCCAACTAACAACATTCATAAACGTGGCATCCATCTGAATACTTTCTCGTTCCAGGCTGTGAACTCTCATAAATCCACCCTTTGTCCGAGTTTCAAGATCTCTTGCTATCGGAATCTCAATGCTTGGTGCTGGCTTCTTCTGTACTGATATTATTTTCCAAGCATCCACCCAGAGCTCAATTTTACTTAAGGCTACAAAAGTTAAGCTTGTGGCAAGGAACTGTGCTAAAGATATTAAGTTAGGAAGTGGACTGGTCGTATTTCGATAGTCAAGGACAAAGCTGGTTCCAGGGTTTCCTTGTTCAGGTGGAAGCTGGACTCTTTTCGTGAAAAGAGAATTGCCCTTCCAGTAAAACGCCATAGCTTCATTTCCTGAGCTGACAAATGGATCTTCACATTCAGAGAATACACTATAAAACCCGACTCCAAAAGCTCCTATCTTTGTCTCATCAGGATTGCCTTCTGCAATTCTTTTCAACCTAGACCAATCATTGGCTCCAAACTTTTGTCCGTCATTCGATACAACAAGACGCTGAAGTGTATGGTTTTGGAGAGTATGTTTCAAAATTTCGGAACTGTTTGTTGAGCTTGGAGTTGGAATCTGTATCGATGGAAGAGTATCGAATTTAATGGTCACTGTTGAAGCTTGGGCATCAGCTGCGTTCTGTATTAGTTCTCGAAGCGTGGTCCACTCTCCTGAGTATCTTGCTAGAACTTTATCGATCAAGGCTCTTGTATTGACTGTTACAGCCTCTTCGTCGTCCCCGTCTTTTAAGGCAACTGCCCTGAGCTTTATATAGTCCATATTTTAAATCTCAATTCGATTATATGAACATTCTATTGTAATAATATTCCCTTATCTTCTCGCCTGCGAAAGAGTATTCTTTTGATAGCATATTAGAACAATCTGGGCCCTAATAATTTTGTAAGTGAGATAGAGCAAGTTGCATTGTGCAAGTAACTGTGATTAGAAATCCGGAAAATAATTAGACGAAACCACCCGAGAGACTATGATATGTAAGAATTTTTTTGCTGGCAAAGTTTAATGGTACAAGTGTGTTTGGGAGAGAAAGAAAGCGTCATACTGATCGTGTTTCACCTTTTCGTTGGGCACTGATACTTTGGGAGAAGCGGGAGTTTAAAACAAAGAGTCGGCGCTCTCAAGATGTAAGCTACTTTGTGAAATAGTACAATAAAATCTCAATATACAGAGATTTTTAATTTATTTTACCTGAAAGCTATTGTTTAAGACTATGAGGCATTACATATAACTCAAATTAATGTTGTTGTTGAGACTATCGAGTTTTACGAGTAACATTTATCTTTCGCTGACTCTCAGATTGCGGATCAGGAGATCTATTTCTATGAGTTTTATTCCGGTATTGATCTGGATCTCTACCTTTATGCCTGTCAGGACTTATACTGCGATATCTTCTACGGCCTAGACTACCATTACGTTTTCTTTCCTCCATTTTGTCTTTGCTGTGACGTTTTCGATGTTCTCCAAGTCTTGAAATAGGTCTTCCCTCTGGGCTTCTCGAGTAATTCCGATGTCGTCGATGTTTTCTATGTATTTTCGGACTTCTGCTTCTTCCTCTTCGATCTTCAGTTTTCTTCACGTACTTACGCTCTCTCTCTCCTGAGGTTTTCCTATTATTTTGTACCTCTTGAATTTGATGGGCGAAATTCGTAAAACTGGTTCCTGAATTCATCTCATTATCCTCTCCAACGCCAATTTCCTTGACAGCTTTGTTAACTTCTCCTAGAGTTATTGCGTTACTTCCAGTAGTATTTCTTTCTTTAACAGGCAGCCCTAACGCTCTCGCAAGCGCATCTTCTTCTACTTCTTTGATCCTCCTGATTTCCTCTTTCCTCTCACGAATATGCTTTTCTTCCAGAGCTTCGCCATGTTCTCCGGATGTTTGATCATCATGTTTCGCATACCAAGTAAGGTCCTTTCCCTTTTGCCATCGACCTACTGGAGCCTTGACAGAATGTCCAAGGTAATTTTCACGGTGTTGAGAGGTCGTGATATCAGACCAGGAAAAATTTACTCCGCCTCGAGAGCCTTCTTTTCGAATTGAGGAGAGAAGGTCCATGTTTCTTGATAGAGAGCTGTCTATTAAACAAGGAACTTTGATAAGCTGACAACCTCTCCGGGCACTCCGCCGGAAATTTATTATGCCGGAGAAGCAAGGCTCCTAATGCCCCAGCCTTACAGTAACAAGAATCGACATATCCATCCGAGTAGCTTTCGACATAACTTTCGATAACAATGGCATCTAATGAACCGCCTCTGGATGAAATACAATGGAAATCCCCCAGTGACGTCATGGAGATGCAAGGCATTCATTCCAACTCGATTCTCTTCTATTTCGCCCAGTCACCATTTTTTGATCGAACCTCTAACAATGCCGTTCTCTTCAATCAGGCTATGTTCAACCCAAATATGATGCCTTTAATACAGACACGCGAAGCGTTCGAAGGGCGGCTAAAAGCAATGACTGGATTAGAATTCATGGTTGCCCAAGAACCTGCAGAAATGGCGCCCGGCACCGGCACAGGAGTCTGGGTCATAAGGAAGCAAACGAGACGAAAAACTCAGAGTGGTGAGAGTGAGTTAACCGTGCACTCAAGTTATTTTGTTGTCGGTGAAAATATATATATGGCACCTTCTGCGGCAGATGTGATCGCCAGCCGAGCGGTTAGTGCAATTGATTTAACATTCGTTCCTTTTCCTATTTGATCTCATTATATCTAGCTTTCCATCATATCGTCTTTGAACAATTTCTTCTCGCTGGCTTCTTCACTCAAAGAGTTTAGCCCATCGCTTGGCCACAATTACCTTTCA
The DNA here is from genome assembly GCA_003611235.1 of Golovinomyces cichoracearum. Lineage (NCBI taxonomy): Eukaryota > Fungi > Ascomycota > Leotiomycetes > Helotiales > Erysiphaceae > Golovinomyces > Golovinomyces cichoracearum. The sequence goes on from MCBS01024954.1 coordinate 8,576, forward strand.
TCCGCCACAAAAACATCTCCTTCCTCAAAGTCTGGGTTATCTAATAGATATAAGGAAAATAAACAACTTACAGAGTCTGAGCAAACAAAAAATTCAAAGAATTCTCAGACCAGCATCGATATTAATACTAACATGGCAACGCGACTTCTCGAGGAATCTATCAGTATCTATTTAAAGTATGGAGATGAGTGTATGGATGAAAATCCCATAACTGGTGAACCCGGTGCATTTCATCTATCATCAACAGGACGAAAAGAAAAGGAAAAATCTTCCGTCCCTCAAATTGTAAAGGGACCTTTGCAGCAGTCCCGCTTGATACCTTTGAAAGCAGATATTTCACCAGCATCAAAAGAAAGAAAAAATGAAAAAAGCTCCAAGACTCAAGGCGGAAAATCTAGACGAAAAAAAACCAAGATGGGAACCGGTAATTTCGATCCCAGCTGAGATCGCGTAGGTTCATCTCAGAATCACGATAGCCAGCAAGACAATGCTCTATACAGAACTGGAAATTCCTGCAAACAAAGAAAAAGTCACAGCCTATTAAATAATTAAAAATTAAATGTCACGATATCTCTTGATTCTATGCTGTGATCAATCAATATTCACCAACCTTACTATATCATTCATACTAAGGCTACACCACAAATAAGAGATTATCACAGCCAGTCTTATACGATAATACCCCGTGCAACAGTCTCAATTAAAATAACCTTGTACTATTACCAGTAAATACGACATATTTACATCTTGCAAGTTTTCTTCGTTGATCTGTGGGTAATTCTAAGCTTCATAACTAAATCTCTGAGAAAAAAAAGACTATAGTAATAAAAGCTCTCAGAATCTATTACCACTAAATTTCTTTGAAGAGACTAGGTTTGAAATAATTACGCGCATAAGGCCTAGTACTGAAAAAACGAGGGATAATTTCGAGCAATGAATCCACGTCTCTTTATGAAACCTCTGTTTCACAGGTCAAAAATATAACCACTTCGATTCAACCTAGCTGGAGGTATTAAATTTTTCTAGACTTTTCTTTGGAAATAGATTCATTTATATCCAGATGATAAATTTGAAATAATGAAGTTGAGATGCGCTAAAGTTACGCAAAATTGCAGTCATCTACGACCAGGGGTAAAACACATCATAAAATCCTAGAATTTTGAAAATATTTTGAATAATCAAAGAAAAGGTGGATATAAAGTTTAAGCACGGAGTTGGGGGGAAAGTTTCTATTTTCTCTTGCTCGAAAATTTAAATCATTATCCGGTTTATTTTCTCGATGACATGTATTCGTCTTGTACCAATGAAGCTACAAGCGTAAGGATCATAGCTGGCATCGCTACAGTAAGGGAAGATAAATACGCAGCTGGCGTGAATGTTATATACTTACAGCAGGTCTAGGATGGCAACCTCCAAATAGATGCTATGTAGCTGATGCACAGTTAGTCAATATATCACTCAAATCATAAAAAATTTCTGGTTTTGAAAGTAATTGACACTCAATGAGAAAAGTGTTAACCATTCACGAGGTATCTAATTACCGATATTCTTCAGTTTTCCACCTTCTACGTCGAGTATTCGGATTGCAATCCTCTACCTAAATTTCAGACCCCTCACCCCAACTCCAATCGCATTGGCTCAAAACTGAGCTTAGCTAGAAAGTATAAAAATTCAAGCACAAGGCTGGAAATAATCAAAAAGACGTTCCAAAATCTGCTTTCTACCGGATTTTTTGTCTGTTACATCGTGAGTTAAATATTGATCAGTGACATGTCGTTGAATTTAGAGGTCTGACCCCTAAAAACAAGACCTCAACTCCTTCCACGTGTAGTCATATTTACTAGATTGTCATCCTCATCGTCACTATCATAACTAGATTGCATTTCAAGTTCCCCGTTTAACATTCTATTCCAGTTTTCAGTGAAGTCTTTTATGCCTTTTTCACCCGTCAATCCAGCTTGAACAACCTCCCGCGGAACTTTTGAAGTGCTGTATTTGGAACTACCATATTTGCATGATTCAGAATCATCTTTCCCCACAAGTCGGAGTTCTGGAATTTCAGAGAAGTTATCTATGCATGACGATATTAAATTTTGGCCACCGCCTAATTCGGATTCCTGTAAATTTTCTGAGCTCGGCAGGTATAATAATTCCTGCCATGAGAAAAGCAGAGAATCAGTCCGAGGCGCCCAAGCATTTATGTCTATTAACCTGACCCGGTCAAATGGTTCTGGAAGATAAATATCAAAGACAAAATCTGGTTCTGGAAATGTTTTTCTCAATGTTTCTTTGAAGAAGTTTATGATTCCGTCTCGAATTGTGTCTTTAATTTTGAATAAATAGTCGTAATAATTTAAATCTCTTTGACATATAGCTATGACAGTTCTATTTCGCACAAAGCATCTGAACTCAGAAGAGGGATTTATTGGGAACCATTTCCTTAGTACCAGAATATATTCAATATTTTTGTTACTAATACCCTCCTCCTCTACGGTCTCATCAAATGGATGCTCAAGATCAAATGTAATAAAGTCTGAACTCTTCAGTAGGAGATAGATATCGTCAGCTGTGGCACATTCCATTGAGTTTTTTATCGAGATCCACGTCGCATCCTTTGGAGCAGACCAATTGAGCTTGGGGGCTACAAGTCCGCCCAGTTCCGCTATTGTTTGATTTATTTTTTTATGGAGTTCTGGAAACAAGACCAATGGCGAGTTTTCCGGCTCGCTGTCAGAATCATTTTCTGAGGTTATAAATGTATCATTAGAGTTTTCGGAGAAAAATGTAGGAGAGACAGTAAAAGATTCGCTTGATAAGATAATTCCATCAGAGCGTAAATAATTGATGAATGAGGGTGGCAGGGGAATTATTCTTGACTTTACAGCTGACGAGCGATACCTTTGAAAAATTAGCGTTTAAGAAAGACGTGAAGATATAGACCACACATTGGATGCCAGTGGTCATAGGAACAATGAAGTATGTGAGTTCGGGAGATCGGGCCGAAATCTGGTTTAGGGAAATCTGGGATAGATTGGTCGCCTGTAATTTGAGTCAAATCAGGCATTCTCGTTGTCCGGATGGATGGAGAAAATCTCTTATCAAGCTGAATGATGAAGCTTGTTGCCCACAAGGTTAATGGCTTTTTCAATCACCGATCATGTAAACGAACGTGGCCGGGAAGTGAAAAGCGAGGAATAGGAACCCACTTGTCCATTAAATAAGAATGAAGATTTTCGCACAACCCTCGTCGTTTGCTGTTCACGAACAAGAGACCAACATGACAGAAACAAACTTTATCAAAGATATTACTATTCTCGTATTGCACTTTGCACCGTTTTTTCCTTCATCAATAAGTTGTAATTAGAAATAGGATAATCATTGTCCTTGGCATAGATTCCACATTCCATTGTAATCGCACGTATTCTGAACTGGCAAAATCGCCGCAGTCTCGACCGGTAACATGGGCACTGGATCACGAAATCAAAGATCTAGTCACAAGAAATGTTCTTAGATGCATCTTAGATGTATAACCAGTAAGTACCAACTAGATCATGCATGTAAGATGTTGTAACCGTATTTTCATCATCATTCAGCGCCCGCTCACAGTCTGGCAAAATTGTGGATAACGTGCAAAACTATCTCTGATTATAACACTGTGCAAATGCCTACTCTATCAAAGAGCATAAGTAAATGCAATCCAGGGAGAAGAAGATAGGAAATATGTAAGTTGCCTGTATCCTCTCTGATCGAAGCCGATAGGAACAAACTTTGTAACACAATACGGTGCCTAAAAGACACTCGGCATGCTCGCACGCTTGTGACAGGTAGAGAAAGCTGCATTACAATCTAATTCCCACAGACTATTTGCCATTCTGAGCTCTGCTACTATTTAGATTCAGCTGCTGTCTATTTCGATATATCTTACCCATTAACCCGATTAATTCCTCACTACGACTCTTGTTGCCTATCTCTAAGACTTTATCTTTTCATTTCATCATTTCTCTACCCACAAGTCCATGATTACTTGATCTTCCTGGGAGGAGGGCTTCGGACGTAAAGAATAGCATTGATGCGCACGGTTGAATGCGCTATTTTGGGGCTGGATTTCTGATGAACTGTGCTTGGATAGAGATAGAGAGAGTCTGAGAGGGGAGCAGGTTCAAATAATAATAGCATATATTGAATTTGATTGTGTCGTGCGCTTCACTTCTATAAAGCACAACACAGTATAGCTCAGTACATTTGACACCACAAAAATCAAATACAACGATAAATGTTATCACGGTCGGCTCCTATATCATGGTTCTCCGCGTAGAGCCTAGATCTCTTAGCCGTATATGTCGCCTGAGAAGGAGAGCGCTTAGTTAATGAGAGCATTTCGTGTGAGTCAAAGATTCTTGAATTCTATCCCTCTGAGTAAGTATTGATGGTCGAGGGAGTCGTGCGAGCCTCAAAGAAAATGAGCTTTGGAAAATATAAGCAAATACAGGCCATCACAACAATGACCAGAGTTTGAGCTGAAAGATATAAACGCGCTTACCTTATCGGTCGCACCTATAAAATAGCACTCGGCTCATGCTTTGAGATTTACAAACTAGAGCAGAAATGCAATTCCATGAATAGTTCATAAGACCACTCTATGCTACGATGTTTCATCGGTGCTCAAATTATCTGGACTTCGTGATGGCAGCCCGAAACTTGGTCCTTTGTTCAAGGGAAGTTGTACTGGGTGGTAGATACATATGAAGTTACTTGAATAGGCTTGCATAGACAGTGGAAGTCATAAGAAATGATAAAAAGATGTTCTCTTGATTTTCTACGACAAGATAAAAAGAGAATTTTATGTACATGACCTTCCTTTCCTTCCGAGAACTTGCAATACCTAATTTAGTCTAGGTTCTTTTATGAATAAGTTCTTTATCGTCATAGAACAACAACCAGATGATGTTGCGAGTAGAAGCAAGTCATTTACTGGGAAACTGGTTGCCCCACACACATTAACGATCTTGATCCGAGCTTCAACAGCAGGTTGGCGGTGTACCACCTCAACACTTACCAAAAAGAGGAAATCAGGTTTGCAATCAATTCGTGAAAATACATTTTCCTTCCAGATCCTCACTCAACCTAAAAATTCGCAATCATCTTTATCCTCGGGCACTATTCTAAAACTACTTTTCCGAGAACTCAATACCAATTACTCTATGGACAAAGAACAGAGTCTATGTGTTTGAAAGGAAACGAACTACAATATGTGCAGGCTGAAGGAGCAAGTAGTTAGGCGCTATTTAGATCACAATAAGATTTGAAAAATTTCCCTTAGAATAGTGTACGATTAAAGCTCGAAAAAGCGCTAAGAATTTCATTATGACGTAACGTGGTTGTACACAGAGTCGCGCACTTTTCTCCACTCTCCCTTTGACTTTAACATGCGGTCTCTCCACCATTTCGAACGGAAAAGTCAAACCAGGAAGCCTGAATTATTCTAGCTATTAAGGCTATCCAATCTTCCAAAAATCTTAGCAAGCGCTCAACAGCGAGAATCTACGAAGTGCCATACACGACCCTCTTACACAGAATAGCCGGCCGAACCCGCCGCCTCGAATCTAGAGCCAATTGTTATAATTTGACAGACTTCGAAGAGGAATAAATTATTTAATATATACTTAACCTCGATTCAAGAGGATTCGCGCCCCAGATAGCCGGTGTTGAAGACATGGCAAATCTCCTACTTGAATCTCGAGGAGCACCCCGCGTCGTGAAGAACTGGGTAAATCGTTTCATACAACGACAACCAGAGCTAAAAACAGGTTTTAATCGTGCCCATGACTTTTAAAGAGCCTTTTTCGAAGATCCAGAGCACATAAACGCGTGGTTACGGACTCTACCTCCCCTAGAGAACCCTTCTGAAGACACTACTCTTTTGGTCTCGCAGACCCCTCGCAACCCAACTGAAGCCCTTGCACAAACAATTTTGATCAATAACAGCATCGCACGTCATCAAGGAAGCTCATCAACTCCTATTTTCCAGACGGTCGCTTCATTAGCTAAGGGTACGAAGCTGTTAGCTCATGAGATGACTTTATTATCAGCTGAAATCTGCACACTTCGAGCAGAAAATGAAGCGCTTAGAAAGCGTCGTGGGGCTAAAAATTTCGTGTTCTCCTAGGAAGTGCACTTACTGTAGAAGATGCACACGATGTATTAGCTCATAGGGGGGTAAAAGAGCAGATAACACCCGAGAAGCGCTCCGGGGATGGTTTTTCAAAACGAGGGGAAATTGACTGGACGGCGCTGTGGTACTTGTAGGAAGACTGGCCATAACGTACGAACTTGTTACATAGCTATAGAAACATCTAGTTCATCAGATTCAGAGTAGCCTTAGTTAATTTAATGTGTTGTGGTTGCTTAATTATTTTCTGAAGTGGTAGAAAGAGGGAAAAGTGCGCGACTCGGTGTACAACCACGTTATTGTTATCTTTATATATTTTTATCTCAATATACATATTCACATAAACTTGTCTTAGCTACCTTTCGCACAAGTACGTTCGCATATTTTATACTCAGTAAAATAAATAGCAATTCGTTGCATTGATCAACTGTTTACAAAATTGTGGCGAGATGTAAGAAGAAAAGGATTGCCCGTTAAGGCTATATTAAGATAAGCCAGTTGGGGACGAAGTCGGAGTTTCTGCCTGTTCGTGGTGTCCCCTACGAATCTGAAGTTCATCTTCAGAGTCAAAGATACGCGCAAACATCACTTGGTCACGAAGGGAAAAGTTATCCCATGAGTTTCCGAGGCACAATCTGCTTCCCATACGGTGGTGACCGATCAGACCGAGTCGGCCCCTTAGGTTACGATGAATTCGTACAGTTTTATGAATTTCGTAACATGATACCCTCTCCCGAGGAGAGAGAACCGTTACCCGAGCAGTGGCGGTGGCGGTGTTGGCATATGGATGATATGTGGGCTGTGAGATATTAGGAAGATACAGACAAACACACGCACCTTGTAAGGCATTGATGTCTAGACCTCGCCTAGTTAGAGTTGCAGGTTTTTTGAGACTTTTTCACGCTTGCGCAGGTTCCATGACCGCCCATTTTTATCTATTTCGGGGCTTTTGGGGGCGGCTAGTTCCTGGCAGAGAAGGTGGTGGAATTCTACGGGTAAAAATTGAGGTGAACTACTGTTTATTGATGGTCACTGTATCGATGATCTTAGGTTCGTGACGTAAGGGAAATAGGAGGCCTAACACTAAATACATGCTATTATATTGTGATTGGCTCGGCCAGCCGAGCCAATCACATTCATAACATATGTATTTAGCGCCTCCACCCACGGGACCACAACGTCAGAATCCTAAACAATCACTCATTCCATCAAAATATAACACATTGCCCATATTTGTTACATTCATCCAATAAATCGATAACCCATTTACACCTAAAAATAGAAGCTTTATATAAGTATTTTTTATATACATACATCACCGGTGAAGAAGATCTCACTGCCCTGCTAAAAAGAGTTTCGCTGATCAATGACTCTAGATGCCATAACTCAAATTTTTTGATCGTCCAAGATGTTACCACATCAAAAAACCCGTCATCTCAATAACTCTGCTGTTAAACTGACTTTAGTGTTTCTTATTTAGAATTTCAGCATGAGTAAAGTTTTAACAGCTGGTTGAGCGCTCAGAATGAAATCATTGGGTGGAATCTTGCCCGCGTGATAATCGCGCCAAAATCAGACCAGAAAATTCCTGAGAGAGCAAGTGGAGAAATTGTCAAATGGGGACGACCGACAATATTTGAATCGACTAAAAGTTTTTGTTGCTCTTTCGGAGGAAGACCCTGAGCTTGCTCGGGAGAATCTTCCCACCGAACCGTAACAAAGCCTTCAAGGAAAGTGGGCTGTATGGTCAAAATTAATGTTCAGAAAAAATATTTTTGTGACCCAATTTTTGTCACATTTTTCAACCAGCACACAGGCTACAAGTTAAACACCTTGGAGACCTGGACACGGTCGAGAATGGGNNTGTTCGGGAATGGGATGGAAAGAGATAAAGAGGATGACGCGGGACGAGGTTGAGCATGTGGATTTTCTCGGTGGAGAAAATGAACATTTTCGGGACCAAATGGAGGTACCAGAGCTATTGCGCATCAGCAATAAAGATTTTAACAACTTTCGGAAAAAAATCCTAACTCAGTCTCCACAATTATACACCGATTGCTGGCAGAGTTTGTCAAAATATGCAGAGATGATAACTCAAGCATGGGGTGCCTCAACACTGCAAGATGTTGGAGAGGATAAGATAACTGACTCTTTGACATTTTTCTTTGTGTTTAGCTCAAATTGGCAAGTTGAAGCTTTACTCAAGTATAATTCTCTAG
>MCBS01024955.1:0-16557 GCA_003611235.1 Golovinomyces cichoracearum
CATAACCTGTCAGTGAGACCTCGCTGTTATGAATGACAACTGTCATCATCCCCTGACTCTTACCCAAACAGCTCAAGCCGTAACACTATCACTAGATAGATCTACTGTAACCTAGGCTCCTCGTGTAAAGCAATTAAGCGAGTGACTCAAAAGGCGAGCTGCCTGATAATGTTGTAACGTGACCTTTTTATTACATTAACAAATCTGGACTCAGGTAGGAAGCCCAGTCACACGACATGGGGAAAAGTCCGTAACAGAAGGTTGAATTCCTACAGGAAATTTTTCAGGAGGGATGCTGCGGCTGATCGTTGTGAAAGAATATGGTACGAATAGCTGAAGTTTTGCCTCCACATGGGTTTCTCCCTCAGTACGTGACCCTTGGGTCATTGTTAATTTGTTCTTACCAGTCCGACTCCATGTAATTAGCTAGCTCAAACGATGAATTTGGGAAGATCTGGGCGCAGGATAGGCACTGATGTAGTTTGGAAGATCAAGTATTCTAGACATCCTTCAAACGTCGTATGTCCCACGCGAGATGCTGACCTTGCCCAAAGTAGGCAATAAATAACACACACACAAAAATTTCTTGGACCTAATTGTATCAAAAAATTTATAGAATATGCACTGATTATAGGTTGCTTCAGAAGCCTGCCTTCAAACTTGTTCTCTGCTGGATGCAAGGCACGTTATAGCAAGATGGCCAAGAGTTGAAGTTTGGCTGGGCGGACCGAAATATGAGAAATACTAGAAAAACTTTTTATCATATTTTGTTATTACTTTTTTAAATTTTTATTTGAGTTTATGTCCAAGTTGGGGTTTTGCTGGTGTTGAGGTCTTGATTGAGAAATAGGCCCTCTTTGATTACAATTGATGCAAATTAGAAGGGTATAATGACTGCCGGCTTGATCTGTATCACAATAAATAAAATGCCGCTAGGCTCGTGCCCGAGACCTTAAAATAAATAAAATATCAGGTCGACATGAAATGATGCGGTCAAAAATCTGCAATGGTTACCAAGTGCAAAGACCCCGACAAGCTGTAAAATTAATCATTATTTTCGTAGAAAAAATTATTCTACTGCTCGAGAAATGACTTCAAATTTATTTGAATCTAGAATCGCTCATTTCCAAGTGAGTATTGTAGAGTTGTAGTAAGATCTATTAAATTTGGCAGTTACATTGAGAATCTTTCTTCGTTATTGTTCATCACTAGGTCACGAACTGATGGCGAGGCCCGATAGTATCACCTCAATGATTAAATAGTAATCGAGGAGTATTGCAGCATCGTATAATGGATTTGCAACTAAATATCATTGGTAGTTGAAAGAATATTTGGAGTTTTTTTCTGTTAAAAAAAGATCGGCTAGAACTTGTGTGTTTCATGAAAGTAAAACTCATAAAGGTATAAACCTGTAATATAGATATCTTGCTTTTCTCGCGGCTAGCAAAATTCCGGTGAGTATGGCTTATCCTTGTAATTTTGAAGTATTTGATGGAAGTCTAGGTTTAATAAAAAAGGCAACTTATCAGAGAATGTAGCTAGTCGTAAGAAATTCAGAAGTTAATCATTTTCGTGGATTTTCAAATACTTTTGTACCTGTCAGCAGATTATCACTTGAATAAGAAATGCATCACAGATCGACTAGTTGATGTGATGCGTGTAAGTATGAAATTTAACTGATAACGCCAACTGCTCTTTTGGAAATAAATTTTATTGTAAAACCTCTCTAATGCCATATAAAAAAATTGAAACCTACCTTTATCGTTAAAGGGATTATCGCTTTATTGGATTCCTTTTATAAAATATATTTTAATGGATTGTTGTCTTAAATTTTATGGCCTTCTTCTTTTTAAGACATGTTTAAAGTAATCAGGCTGTTCTGTGAAAGCGTTATTACATTGTTGCTGTTGCTGCTCATGCAACCGTAGTATTGAAAAGGCCTGGAATGCTGTTTAAGCTCATATTTTCATAGGCCTGAGGCCTTTTCTTCATGGGCTAGAGCCTAACTTTCCATTGTTCCTCTTCCGATTCTCATTCATTAATAATACTANNCGTGCATAAAAACCAACCACGACGCCGGAAAGGATATTCGGTAAACAAAGCTTAAGACGAAAACCGAAGTCCGTTATTAATTACCATTTTTTCGCTTCGCTCGCAACAAGTCTTACGACTACTCAATGAGAACGGATAGTTGATCATGAGGTTAGGAGAGGGAAGATGAGATGCAGTGACGGAAGCAGGTAGAGAGAGAGGGCAGGTGAATTATAAAAGCGATTCTTCAATAATAAATGGAGCGAACACCTCGCATATCTCTTCTTTCCATACTTTGAGATTTTCATGTACATAGCTCTAAATACTTTGTGAATAACAATTTGTTTTAAGACCGACACAGATATATGTAGAATAACCTCATCTTTTTCCTCAATATCATGGTCAGGTTTGGGTCGATTAAACTTGAAATCTAGTTCTCAAGCTCTTCTTCATTAAAAACGTCTTTCATAATTTCATCTTCATATCTAGGGCGATTTGAACAAACATGGCCTGCTTGATACGGTCTGACTGTTCAAGGAGCTGTGATTTGTAATGTAGCCTGGCTAATTCTTGGTCTGTATTGAAAGGCTCTTGACTGTTCGATTGAAAGACAGTAGATTGATTCCAGCACGTAAAAATGCGTTCAGTTGGTACTAAATTCAATGCTTGAATTGAAAATTGAGGTTCATCTAGAGCCTTCATCGTCTGAAATGTATTGCTTAGAGCATTAAGCCGATCAAGGATGTTGTAAATCCACCGGCTTCAATAATTGACTTTGAACGTTCGAATAGTGCCCTAATTAAGACGTTGAACTAATAACATTAAACTTGGAGGCAGCCATTCAAGTGTAATATTGTAGAGAGGGTGTTACTCTTGAAGCCACTTCAATGCTGTTGTGTATGCACTAAGTTTATATATTAGAATGAAATTTCTGCTGCCAATATTTCTTCCGAACAACTGTAACCACTCAATCATAACGTTTGTATTCGAGGGGTGGGAGGCTTTAAGAAGGGAGAAAACTTTATTTAAATCCTTTGTCATAGCTTAGAGGCTAAATACAGTAGTTTTTTTTTAAAAAAAAAAGTTTATGATAATACAATACCTTCCCTTGTATTTTCATATAGAGTTGGGTGCATTAAGCTCTATATTAGCACACCCAAAAATCCTTTGTTTATACGCTTTACCGATAAACCAACTAGGTGATTTATGACTTCTATTAGTGTTGCAGCAAAGTTGCACTGTTGATGGCTTTTCCTCTTAACGCTAGCAATAGGGTGTGTTGGAGCTCTCTGCCGGGTCTAAGCTTCCAATTTATGTCTATTTCATCGCAGTTATAAAAATTTTGAGATTGATTCAGCCTTAAAATTACTTCTGCTTGAGTTTGTGTTATCTGCTGAATGATAGTTTCTTGTTGGAAATTAGTCGGTTCACCAGCTCGGGTACGTGCTCGAATATTTTGCTTCTTCTTGAATCTATCAAGTCAATTATTGGTAAAATCTGGTTTCTACATACCCGAACAACAATCAAGTAGTTGCCAGAAGCTTGTAGCCTTACAATTGCGCAGGTCGCATGTTACTACGAGCTCTGATTCAGCCTCCAGAACCTATCTAAAGAAAGCCTCATCTGACTCGGGTCATGAAATTGCGCGCTCAGGTTTCTTAGTTGCTTATCGAGGCGTTTATTTGCAGTTATATTGGTTGAATTTGGATGAGAGGCGCGATTATGCAGACAATTTGTTGATATTTTGCTGAAACTCCATTCTGAACCACTCTCATAGGGCGTCCTGACGAAGCCTTAGGTGATTTTGAGCGAATTTTTTTAATGTTTGCCTCTTTGTGACTAAAATACAACGCTTTTAAGCAATGGCTTCCAATTGTATAGAGCGATGGTAAAAAGAATTCAAGCAATGTTAGCAGATGGGAGACTACCTACAAGTTTATAAGATGAGATCGGAGCTACCACGTAAAGCATGTTTCCGATCTTCTGAGGATCGCATGATAGAATTTTTATCGCATGTCAGGTCAATGCCTCATAAATCGTTGTCATAGCAGAGTGAAGATGTGGGAAATCCGCGAATTACGTGTCCAAGCTTTGAAATTTACGTAATTGAGTAAAGTGTAATTATGAGGCATAAAGAATAATTATTTAGACACAGGGATATAGTTCTGTTGTTCAGAGCTCGAATATTTAGTACTCTCCATGTAAACACATGCCAAACACGTAGGGCATTTTCTCTCTTTGTAATGAAAGATTGGTGTTGCTGTGTACTTATTTTCTTTTATTTAGGCCAATTATCCCCTTCGAAAAAGATTACCGTCAGCTCTGGTTGACATCTTTTTGAATTATAGAATAATTCATAACCATTCATATTTTCAATTAAGTCCATAATCCGAGCCATTGGGATAGTCTCAAGCTCTCATTGTCAGACCAATATTTAATTTAGACCTTAGAGACAATTAAGAGTCAAAGATTCTCAGGTTTAGTGGGCCGTCGTAATCCAATGTAAACTCCTCATAAAATTTAATTTATTTGTCTTCTATTCCTATAGGTTAAAGGCACCTATATCCCAGGGAGTATGGACTTCTGATATATTTATCAGCATTACTGTTCAATAACGATATACCACATGAGTATTCGATCTGAAGATTAAGGAGCTGTTAGCCTGTCGTGTTCTTTCGTGGCTGGTCGGAAATATGAATGACAATTTTGGACTTGTACATATTACAAAAGATCATTGAAGTATTGATTAGCACAGTTATGATCTGGTAGCCTAAGTTGACATCCAATTGGGAGTAGTAGAGCTGTGGATATCTTGTTGGCTTCCTCTATCCTTTTCAGACTCAGGTTATCGCCTCCCATAGCCCAAGACTCAGGACAAATCAAAGTTCGTGACAAGAATTGAGAAAATTTCTCGGGAAAATTTTAAGCTGTATATAAGCTAAGCCTATGAATCAAGTATCGGTAAGGAATTGGGATAATCTTTTGACTGATGTACTAGATTCATTCTTCTGGCTAGTAGGATTGATTTTTTAAATGAGGACAAGATGTTATTCTGTGCCTGTTGAATCTTGCATTTCAACCCTATGAAAGACTATTAAAGTCTACTTGCCATGAGATTTGCATTGACGCCATGGTGGGTAATATATAATAGATTTAACGAGGACTTCTATGGCTAGCCATGTCGTTGAGGTCTTGAGCTGCAATTATTCCCTTCTACCCAGTATTAGTATCGCTATTTCTATAGCTAAGGCGAGTTCTACGTTAGTCTCGAAGAGAGAGAATGAAATAACTCAACTTTGTGGTGAAAAGATGTCGAGCTTATTTTAGGCTCTGAAAACTTTACTACTAGGATAGTAGGGTGTCTTAATTAGAACAGAGATAGCTGGTTAGACTTTGAGATACTTCGATGCCTCATAGATGCGTACGAAAAAATCTTCAAATCAATTTAGGTTGTGTTTGTTATCCAATGTAAACATCGTTAACTTGTCGGACACAAACACGTGGTTAATTGATTGTGTGCGCTAATCCCCTGGAAAAAGAAAGATTAGGCAGATTCTCTTCTACCTTAAACCTACCTTACACACCCTTCTATTCGCATTTGCAGAGATTTCCTTTGAACACAAATTTAATTTGCTTAGAAAGTTCGCTCATCGATTTATTTCCTGAATATCTCAATCTTAACGAATCAATCCGAAAAATGGACTGCTCTTGGGTCAAATCTATGGCTAAACGGCGGCCCAGCCAGCAACCTCCATTCTATGATAACAAAAAAGGTACTTTTGACACGGAAAGGATTCGACTAGGACTTGGCATTGATGAAATTCAATATGCAAAGCTCCTGGACTATGTAAGCCACTTGATCGGCCAGAATCCCAGCAGATCACGCTCTCTCACGCGAGACATCCGCAGACGATTAAGGAAAACTTTAGATCCAATCTTGCATATCTTGCCAGCCGCGTGGGCGGCAAAATGTATAGATCAATTGATCTGCAAGGCTAGTTCCAATATATCCAGCGCGAAGAGGCAAGAGCGTGGAAGGGCGTTGGAACCCAGGCCAGAACCTCAACAAATACAAGAATCGCGTTTTTCCATTAGAGCAAGCTCAAAGTCTCGGACAGAACCAAGTCACGATATCCTCCCAACCATTAGGCAAGCACCGAATCCTGTGACATGGCCCTCTTCTGCATATCAGGCAGGTTTTCCTAGCCCTCGTGATCCAACCCAATTTCCAAGAAGACGATTAGCTCCAACATCCGTCTATGAGGCAGAATTTCGCAGAGATTCCGAAGGAATAAATGACGACATAATCAGAACCCCAAGAGTGAGCGTAAAGCGAGAATTCGATCCGGACGACTCTATCATTAGTAGGCCTTTGAAGGGTTATATTGTATCTAGAGGTCCCCCTGAGTTGAATCGCCAAGTCTCTAGGTCAACTGTTGACAGGTACATCCCAGAATTTGAACCCGATCGATTTATCATACGAAACAGTTTTCCTCTCGACGGATTTAGGGTCCCAGAAAGGAGGGCTCTAGAAGCAAGAGCCCCAGAGAGAAGAGCCCACGACAGATGGGCCCCAGAAGGCGATAGATGGGCTCCAGAAGTTGACAGACGTGCGCCAGAAGTTGAAAGACGTGCGCCAGGTGTTGATAGACGTGCGCCAGAAGTTGACAGACGTGCGCCAGGTGTTGATAGACGTGCGCCAGAAGTTGACAGACGTGCTCCAGATAGATGGGCTCCTGACAATAGGATCTCTGAAAGACGTGCTCCAGAAGGAAGGGCATTGGAAAGACGTGCTCCAATCGGAAGGGCCCCAGAAAGACGTGCTCCAGAGAGGCGTGCTCCTGAACGACGGGCTCCTGAAAGACGGGCTCCTGAAGAGCGAGGTCTAGATAGACGTTCTCTTCAAGAGCGATCTTCTGATAAACGTGCTCCTGAAGACCGTATTACTGAGAGACGAGCTCCTCCAGACCGGGCTCCTGATGCACGAGTAAAAGAAAAAAGAACTCTAGAAGTTAAAGTACCAGATCCAGAGAAGCAGACTCTCACAGATCGGGCTCAAGGAGAACGTGTCTCGGAGCAACACACTCAAAACAGCTTTTCTTCAAAGGAACAAATTCCGGGGCCACAAGTCCTAGAGCAGCCGTCTTCAGAAGAAAGGATTACCAAGAAACAGACTCCAGAGGAAAATATTAATAAGCATACGGTTGTGGAAGATAATATCTCAACGCAACAGGTTTCAGAGGAATGTATTATAGAACAGCAAGATTCAGAGGAAATCATAACAGAGCAACAGGTCTCAGAGGGTAGCAATATTGAGCAGCCAGCTTCTGAACCAGTTGTATCCCAAGGAAGGACCATGGAAGAAGCTGAATTCGATCTTCAGGCTCCAGAAAAGATGCCTCTGGAAGAACGACCTACAGAAGAAAAGAGCTTAGATCAAATATCTCTTGACGGTACCTTTCTTCAAGATAAGGCCCACGAAGAGAATATGAATGATATATTTACTGAAGATTTTGCGCACGAGGAAGATCACGATGCTAAGCACCATTTGCCAGAAGAAAGATTTGCAGAGTATATAAACGGACAAGATAAGATTCATTTAGAAATTATGTCAAACGCCAGTAATATCACCATGGAAGAAAATACTTTACCATTAAAACCTACCAAAAAAGTACCCGTGAATGAAATGGCATTTATGGCTCGAAGAGACTCCGGCGACTGGGTTCTTTTGGGCACTGGAAATGACTTGATGGGAAGTTCAGAAACACCAGACTGGGAAGTATTTCTTTCTAGACTTAAAGCAGGTCTAGGATTTACTCTTGAAGCAGAGAGACTGTATTGTCCCTGGCTCAGCTATACAAATGGCGAAGAACTTGTGGGAATATTTGACGGCTTTGGCTGGAGGGCTGGGATTGCCAATATGTACCGAAGAGGCCTCTCTGAATTCAGATTCGAGGTGAAGAAACACGGTAAGCTCTAGTTAATATGATGGATTAAAAAAAGGCCGCTCACGAAAATAGTAGTTTCATCGGTTAATAATCAGCAAGAGCAGCAGCAAGAGCAAGAGCAACAGCAACAGCAACAGCAAGAGCAAGAGCAGCAACAGCAGCAACAACAGCATGAGCATGAGCATCATCAGGTAGAGGAAGAGGTAGTGGAAGTGGAAGAGGAAGAGGAGGAGGTAGAGGTAGTGGAGCTTGCTAGATCGAGTTCATTATCTTCACTTGATTCATATAATGATCAATAGTAATGTTATTTCCAAACTTACTCCGATTTCTAGGAAAATTTGACTTAACTAGGATTGGAAGCAGATTCGAGTATTCTAAAAGGTCTGATAGACTTTGAACAAATTCACTGGTTCGTTGACTAAAGTTTGTACGAAGGGCAGCTATTTTTACTTAATTACTGTTTTTATGGTCAGTTACCTAGCATTGATGCAAAAGTATTAATTAAGAGTTACCAATTAAAGCTGTTTCTATTCAAAGATTCTTACTGGCCAAGTAAATAAGTACAAGCCGGCTTATCATCTAAATCTGGGATAACAAGGAAATGTTCAAACAATTACGGTTGCGACATACTTTTGCCCAGCCCCGAACCGATTGATTTGAGTACCCAGCATAGAATTTCTGACGAAGGAAAAAGATGATTTTTAAAATTTGAAGTACTCCTAAAACTACCCGAGCTTGATTGCACAAAGAATAGTCCTCAAGTATAGTGTGATTAATTCGTCTAAATTATTATGGTCCGCATTATGTTACTTCGTTATGCCAAATTTTTACTCGAGTCCGGCATGCTTGTTTTGTCGTGCACTCGCAATACTTCCAACGAAAACGGCGTACCTTTCTAGTCAAAAGTTAATCCGAATATGTGGATGGTATTAGGTTTCTTGCATGCTAAAATTTTAAATTGAGCTTCAATTTATAAATATTGATTGGTTAAGAAATCAGATTAATTAATTGGCCATGTGCCCGAAATATCGAACTCGTCTCGGGTGTTGTAGTTGATGTCAGGACTTTGTCATGAAGACAAGGTAACTCGAAAGATAAATTTGCAATGCTACTTTATTTTTGTGTTAAACATTCGATCAGTCAAATGTTTAGATAAGGAGGGCTAAATTATGATTAACTCGTAAGTGTATTTTTGTGGTGATAAAAAAGTTAATTTACACTCATCCTCAAGTATTTTAATTTTGATAGTAGATCTTGAAATAGCACCAAAAGAATTGTTTACTATGATCGTTGCAATATTGAGATCTGAGAACAGCACCGTGACAATTTTGGATGACGAGTTTATCCTTTTAATTTAATTTTTCATCATTGAACTGATACGCACGGGCAAAATGGTAATACAAAGTTTTAAAAGGACATAGACTTAATATCACCTTAGTAAAGAGTAGTTCCATACATGCAGATTTTTTATTGAACATTCTTGTGGTATCTATGAAAACAAGACCCATGGATAACAGGCAATGGAAAACTCCATAATACAAAATTTTTATGCGTAGAAATTGACGGTGTCTACATGAAATTAGTAAAAGCTTGTTAAATATTGATCGTGATAAACTGGTACCCTTCTTTTTTGCCTGGACCTCTGCTATTGCATCAACATAGTGCTCATGACTGATTTTATTCTTCCCCATTCTCAAAGCAATCATTCCTGCCTCTACGCAGACAGCCTTCAATTGAGCACCTCCAAACTCGTCTGTACTTCGTGCAAGTTCTGGCCAATTGACAGCTTCATCGACAGTCATTTTTCTACTGTGAATCTTAAGAATTTGAGCCCGAGCCTCTTCGTTAGGAAGAGGAAACTCAATTTTCCTATCCAAACGTCCAGATCGTAATAAAGCAGGATCTAGGACATCGATTCGATTAGTGGCAGCGAGTACTTTTATTCGATCATCTGAAGCAAATCCGTCAAGTTGATTTAGAAGCTCCAACATTGTTCGTTGGACTTCACGGTCTCCAGACTTCTCACTGTCAAAGCGTTTTGTTCCCACTGCATCTAATTCATCGATGAAAATTATTGCTGGGGCTTTTTCTTTTGCGAGGGCAAAGCAATCTCGGACAAGTTTTGCGCCATCGCCGATAAACATTTGGACCAGTTGAGGACCAGCGAGTTTGAGAAAGGTAGCGTCGGTCTGAGCAGCACAAGCTCTTGCCAACAGGGTCTTCCCAGTACCCGGAGGACCATACATTAGTGCGCCTGTAAGTCATGAGCAAGTTAAACGAAATTCCAGGCTGAATACCTTTAGGTGCCTTGATTCCAATCTTCTTAAACCGCTCGGCTTCTTTCATAGGCCAAACAATCGCTTCGACAAGCTCCTCTATCTGCTTATCAAGGCCTCCGACGTCAGTATATTTCTCGCTTGGTTTCTCATCAACTTCCATAGCCTTTACTCTACTGTCATACTCTGCAGGTAATGTATCCAGTATCAGGTACGAATCCTTATTTACACCGATTAAGTCTCCTGGCTTCAGTTTTTCTAAGTCAACGAGTCCAATAAGAGGTAGGAATATTGTTTGTCTGGTCGAAGTCTTAATGACAGCAGATTTTCCAACACGTGTTGCATCAAGATCAATATTTGCACCTTCTTCTTGAGATTCGGCCGTTGGGTCGAGATCGAGTAATTCCACCACATTTCCCACAAGGTATGGTAGTTGTCTAGATAAATTAGACGTATTTAAATTTAATTTATTTGGTAATAGTACCTATTATTTTCGATCTTATCTGAGTTGTCTTTGATCTTTTCCATCATCCCATTCTTCTCGTGTGTTAACCGCTGAAATTCGGTTTTCATAATTTGAGAGTCATTCTCTAGTAACCGTCTCCTGGTATTGATATCGGATGTGCTGAGGTTGTAAATTTCATCATCTATGATATCATGCACTGTCTCTGCTTCAACATCCTTCATATGGGTATCTTTTTCTCCTGCCGTCTGCTCACGTTCGAGGCCTTCCAGATCCTCTAGTGTCGACATTGCTTCAGGTATAGACGAGCTTTATTCACAGGGAGAACTTCTTGATTTAAGTAAAACACACGGACGCGAGTTAATCAATTAAGTATCTACCGGCGAATGGTTTGGTATACATCCATGTATTTTAGACTACCAGCTAGTTTACACCCTATTTGGGTATTAATTACAGGGATGTTTCGCATAGCCGTAGCGCGACATTGGTTAATGGTTAGATGGCGAACAGATATCCTAAAACATCCATTATCCAGCGAACAAAATTTAGTTCGCCCTCGTCGCTCTCATCCAAGTGCCGGTCATTTCTAGCGATTGGAACTGACATTTGTATTTGTCGCAGATACCTTCACTGGTCAGAATCTCTGAGAAGAAATCAAATCGTCAGGCGACCACCTAACTTTCAATTCGATCCGATATTCGTCCCACTCACGACATCTCCGATCTATGTGAAGAGTCAGTCCTTGGATAGACAGTCGTTTTCAGTTAAAATCTCTATACGTAAATTAAAATCTTTCCTCACATTGAATGTTGTAAAGTTGTTGGTAATATCAACAACACAAACTAAATCTACATTCGATCTAAAACCGCCAAGACGCATTCTCCATTATTTCTCCAGGTTTCAACACGTTTACTCTGCGAAAAACCTACCAAAGATTTTAGAGCTCGATCTGCTGTATCGAAAAAGAGGAAGACAGTTTGTCGCCGGCCCAAAAAACATCCAGTATTTGACAAATTTGATAATAAGTACGTTGCCAAGCCATACAAAGAAAAAAGGCTTGTAGCAATGAACTCAGAAAATGAGGAGCCGAAATGGAGCGAAAACTTGAATATGCAAGTTATCTGCCAAGATTGTCGAGAGGTCCCACCAAATCTAGTTGAGGAGTTTTCCTCTGGCGATATGGTTTGTGGATCTTGTGGTTTGGTACTTGGCGATCGCATTGTTGACACAAGATCCGAATGGAGGACCTTCTCAAATGATGATCAAGGTAATGACGATCCCTCTCGTGTCGGCGACGGCCCGAATATTCTTCTCAATGGATCTCAACTTCAAACGTCCATCGCTTTTAGCGAAGGTGGAAATAGTAGAGACTTATTACGAGCACACAACAAGAATGCCACAGATAAATCTACAAAAGGCCTACTTGCTGCATATAAAGAGATAGGTGCTCATTGTGACGCAATCTCTGCGCCAAAGCTTGTAACGGATTATGCCAAATTGTTATACAAACAGGTAGATGATGCGAAAGCTTTCAAAGGTAAATCACAGGAAGCGATCATCGCTGGCTGTATATTTATTGCCTGCCGTAAAGGAGATGCCCCTCGAACCTTTCGGGAAATATATGCTTTAACTAAAGTCTCTAAAAAAGAAATTGGACGAACTTTCAAGGCACTAGAGAAGTTTTTTGCTTCTGATACTCAGAAGATCGCATTAGCAAAAATTTCTTGTAAGTATAGGGCGAATTCCTTCACTCCCAATTTGAAGTTAACCTGTTGCCTCTTAAGTGCCCGATTACCACACTACTGGAATGACCGCAGCAAGTAGCTTATGTGAGCGCTTCTGTAGTCAGCTAGGTCTTGATTTTCAGTTTGTAAAGATATCGGGGCAGCTTGCCGACAAGATATCGACCGTTGGTGACCTTGCTGGCCGGTCACCCCTCTCTGTGGCCGCTGCATGTATCTACATGATATCTCATTTGATGAACAAGCCTAAAAGCCCAAAGGAGATATCTGAGGTGGCTGGCGTCAGTGATGGCACTATTCGAACCGCCTATAAATACTTGTATCAGGAACGAGAAAGACTCGTTGAACCTGAGTGGGTATGTAATGGAAAAGGCAATATCGATAATTTACCTATTGGTTAAGAATATAATTGGATACCAAATTATTGACGCAAGTCAACAGAATTGTCATGAAACATTTTCAGTAAGGACAAGACTTTAAATCTTGTCATTTAGGTGGTTCAAATAGCTGGTCAAGACTTTGTTTTAGTGGTTATCTATTGGTCTTTTATTTCTTTCACTTTTTCATAACCTTCTCTAAAAAAATTTGGAGATGGCAAACCATAGATTGCGGTATAATATTAAGATGAATTTTTGTACGTTTGATAAGTCACAAGGATCCCTCCGAGCAATGATCAAGAAGCGAAATAGAAAAGCTGTACATAAACTGTAATTGAGTAGAAATTTAAAGCAGAATACTGTACAGATTAAGATTAAACATTGTTCAATGGCCATGATCCAATTTCTAATGGTAGATTTATAATCAAAAAGTCCTGGTAGACTTGTTCAACCATTTTCTTATCTATCCTTCAACTTCAATCTTATTTTAGATTTTGCTTTCCCTGGTATCGGCAGGTCTAATGAGTGCTCTTCCATTATTGAGACATATTTTACCGCCTTCGATCTTGGCCTGAAACCGAATCTCTTCAAATTCTCCTTTGAATTCTCCTATCCTCCAGACTTCTAAGATGAGCTTGTCTCCCGGCCTAACAGGGCTGGCAAAACGAGCCTGAAATTCTTTCAGATTTTGCGGCTTGCTACCGCCTATTGCTTTCAGTATGGAATGAGCGACCGCATTCCAGCTATAAAGCCCATGAATTATGGTGCCACCGAAGCCCATCTTCTTCCCGGGCTCGGGGGTTGCGTGTAGAGGATTGTAATCACCATTGAGTCGATAGAGTAAAGCCGTTTCAGGAGATGTTTGGATTATTTCTATATTATCAGGAGATTTGCCCGATGGTGGTTTGAAATTCTGAGTTGCTGGTCCCTTTGGCCCGCCCCAATTACCCTGGCCTACGTAGAAGACACTTCCAATTTCACGAACATAGACTTGGCCATTTTCTTTGTCAATAATGTCTCGTTGCATTTCCATGACAGACCCTGGATTCCCCTTGTCATAGACCCCCAAAATTTTTGTACGCACTTCAAAACTCCGTCCTTCCGAAGTCGGCGGTAGTGGTCGAAAAAACTGCATTAAACGTTGTCCGTCAACCAACCGAGCAGGGTCTAACTTAGGCACACCAGGAATGGTTATTTTTTTTTGTGAATCATAAAAGTTAATTACTTCCTGTGAGTCTCCCTTGATGGATAAAATAACGGCATAAGTAGGAAACATGGCAAAGTTTGGGTGAGATTCCTTGGGATTTGTGGTGAGCTAAATCCTGGATAAGATGATATCACATACAAATAGAAAATGCAGCTCATCAGCTCCACAGCCAATCGAGTTAGCAAAGAGAAGGATGTCTCTCTTGAGCCAGGAAACCTTCGTAGGAGGATATTCAAAACCAGTACCAGGATTTGAAGACATGATTATAATCTTGAAATTGGGTTATTACAGATCAAATAGGTAATCTCTAATCAATTGAAACTGTTTGTTTTTCAGGTTCTTTTTCAGTCAGACAGGAAGGATATTCAATTCAAATGAAACTTTACAGCTTGATGATCATGAGCAATTCCAAGGCAAACTAGAGAATATGTACTACGTCATATTTGATTAGCCGTTTAACAGCTAGTTGTCGCTTAGGTGATAAGTGTTGATTTTAAATCGTATTGACGTAAGGATCTGCATTTCAACCACATGGCTCAGATAGCTGATGTTTAGGTCTTCTTCAATCGATTACGACTATGTATTCTCTGGGAAAAAGTAGCCTTTAATCCTGCAGCGTTTTCACGACCAAATGTTAGCGAAACTCATGATTTGGGACTTGCCAAAAATAAAAACTGAGGTTGATGATATCAAAATATAACATTGGTGTACAGGCAGGTTCAAGCTGCCAAATGGAAGAATAAAGTTGCGCTCGTTCGACGGCTGGCATAAGACAAAAGATAACGATATAATTCTTGGTTGATTTGTTTCCTGTAAGGGAAATGGACATGGCTATCATGAGTGCACATGTAGAAGTCCATTCCTCCAGTGTCGAGTTCACATTTGAAGAATTGACAACTCAAGTGCAATAACCCGGGTTGGGGTTTTTGGAAGACTCGGGCGAGGTCTAACGCTATAGAGCATGAGACAAGATCACAGAATTTGAGCACATCGATAGTGACTAAAGCACTCATACAATGAGAGCATTTGCTGATACCACTACCTTGGATAGTGGGACTTGTACCTCAACCATAAATATCTGACCAAGGGGAGATTAAGAAAAACCCTCACCTGTTCTTGTATGCTAAATCAGGTGAGTGCGTATACTGTGAGTAGATAGAAGAGTCTGCTAGATTTGAACAAACAGCCGTTCTGTTTCTTCTCGGGCAGCTGCTCAAGTGACCCCGACTCAGCTTGGAAGACCAACCCAGACAGCTTATCATTTAGCCATCCGATCCCACGGTTTGAGTATTTGATTGAATTTGTTGTACACTAGCCGAATAAAACGGTGGAATAATTCATTGCCTGGAACTATTTTCATTATAACACAACGACATAACTTGTCAAATAAATTTGTCTTTGATCATTTCTTTGCAGAATTACATGTTTTTCTACCTAAATAGTCGAAACTAGAATGTCATATATAGGTCTTGGCATTTCCAATTATTGCATCGATTTTTTTGAACATCATTCTAGTATTTGCCCCTCTGGCTCGCTCGGAGAGAGCCTTTACCGACAGCGATTTATTCCATACAAATTTTTGTAAGACTCTTTTTTTGCGTAGAGAGTAAATCACGTTAAAATAGATTTACCGATCTCTCAGTTATTTGGGACATTAATGATGAAGGGTGGATTTGGCGACTACGTGATAGTTGGCTTAGCAGCAGAATGAAACTTAATCGAAAAGATAAGGAAAGAATGATTTCTGATATGGAGCTTCGTAGGAAACAAGAAAGATAGAAGCCAAGTTTCTTGGATTTATCGAAGGTGCGATCTACCGTTGAATGTACATAAAGTCTCTATGATTTGCTTACTAGATTCCTTTTTCCCAAATGCTCTCTATTGCTTTCTTCTCTAAACGAGGTTTCTCGATCAAAATTCCAGTAGTTAGAACTTATTTACAACCTCCAACATGAGGACGCTATCGCTGGATCAAATCATCTATGTCAACATTTTGATCAATGAGAGGAAATGAACGAGAAAAAACATCCAAAGAAGATGGGTGTGACGGGACTACTGTGGGTAGATATCGTAAGAAAATGACAAACCAGTTGCCAGATCCAAGGCCGGGTCGACCAAGAAAACTGACACCTCGAGGGAAGGGAGCTGTTATGCGCTTGGTATCGAATGGCGATGCCAAAACAGCCATAGAGGCCACCAAAACAGTTGAATCAAGAACGAGAAGACGAAGTTTCAGCGGAACCCGTACGAAAGGCTTCGAAAGTGCAAGGGCTGATGTCAAAAAAAGAAGCCAAGGCTTACACCGGTTCATCGAAGAGCTCGCTTAAATTGGGCATGAACTCATTCGGAACGGACTATCGATGACGGGAAAAGCGTCATCTGGTCCGATGAGACCAAAATCAACAGAATGAATAGTGATGGCATCAAGAATTTCTAGCTAGCAGATCCAAAGAACCTTTGTTGTCAAGTCGTGGATGAGACCCTTAAGTTTGGAGGTGGGAGTGGTATGGTTT
>MCBS01024956.1:0-16998 GCA_003611235.1 Golovinomyces cichoracearum
GGCATGTGTCCAAGCTACCCAGACTCTACTTGGGAGAACGGCCCAGATGGCATACCACTATACCATCCGACCATCCGCGACGTATTGGGGGCGAGAGTAAGAGTTTCTCTTCGGGTTCGTGTGATGGTAAAATAACGACAGAACATATTTTTTCAGCCGTTCAATCAAAATCCAGTTCCAATATGCCCGCCCGACAGTATTACCGGAGAACGTACTAATTGACTTATGCTTTTGACAATTGAGACTTGGCTCTGAGAGAATATTTCACTCTCAGCTTCGTCCACGGCACCGCGTACAGCTGTTCTAATCTCATCCCCTTGTAGATGTAGAGAGCTTTCAAACAAGCTTTTGTCCATCCTCGATCATTTGTGACGGGCTACACTTTGACGTCGCAAGCATGGGGTCTCGGTTGATCATAATTTCACGTTGCGTCAACAGTGCACACCGCCGGCAAAGACATGCTCTTTACATTGGCGTGCTGCCGGTATGGAGACTCAATCTGCCATGCATATCTAGGATAGCCAGAAAGATTCGCATTCACATACTGAACAAGGTCCGAAATTCTCCTGTCTACCATCAAATTTGATCTACAGACTCATCATTGATTCGGCCGAGGCTGACTACCAATCTCAACCAGCGTCTCCACGCCTTTCAATGGCCGATCAAATAGAATCCACTTTCTCAGGACTGCTTCTTATGCGATGAGCGTGTTTCCTGCTCCTAATCTGAAAGATAAACTCTCACGATGTTATGGATATTCGAAGGAGAGTGAAAGTCGAAGGGTACAAATCAAGGTACTGGGATAATCCTCTCTATGAAGAGAAGGCTTAAGGGCAAAGACAGCTAATACGGGGTTCGGCAACAGAAGATTAGACGGTAATGTAGACGATCTGGGTGGGCAGTTAGGGTACGAACGGGTTTGGATTTTGAGAGGATGATCACGATAGATGTTGCCTCGAGCATAAGCCTAGCGCTGTCTTAGCATGAGACCGTAAGGCTATTTACAGTTAATAGTTTCACTTGACATTAGGTCACTTAGCTAATGGGCAACATTTGCTGATATCCCTCGATTATTTTTTGGTCTTGCAAACTGCACTGTTCCTACAACCGTGAACACCCATCAGAAGAAAAGTCTTAAAACCAATAGTTTCTCTAACATGCCTTAGCTAACAGTACTATAGCCTCTGCGCGGTTAATGATTCGAGATTCCCATTCCCAAGTAAGGTAGGTGAACTACCTATCTAGACTACAACCTTTGAATCCTACCACGAGATGAACCACCAGACCTTCCGTCGTTGCTTGTCTTTTTTTTTTTTTTTTTTTTTTTTTTTTTTTTATAAGAAAAATGTCGGCTACTCTGTCCGAAAGCGAGATCATGACGAATACATAACTCTCGAATTCCTCAAACTCTCATCGATCAACGATTCCTTCCCGAAAAGACCCTATGTTTCTATCCCTCTCCCCCCCAAATTTATTTCCTTCTTTACCTATCAATTCCTCCTCCCCAAAACAAATTCCCAATAGCAAGTCTCATCATACTCCCTGACGCTGGACTCCACAACCTAACTACCTCCTGGGTATCCGCAACATCGTGCGCCCGCAGCTAGATAAAAGATCGTCTGAAATCGTGAAGTTTCAAAGAATATTGTTGATTAGAGTACTTGACTATTCAGACAGTCGTTGAGAAAAGGAGAAAAAAAAATCGGACACGTTAGAATTGGATCTCGTAGGGAGCTCTATGAGAATGAGGTGTCCATGTTTGCATTGACTTTGATCCGAACGCGACTCTTCTTCGCCATCCCAGATACGCAAAGCATACTGGGCTTTTCTGCGGGCATCGCGTGGGGATGAATAGATTGTCTCTACCAACCGATTTGAAAAAATCATGTGTGGGAAATCGGGTTCAAGCAATGGAAGGAGGGAATTGATCGCTAAGTTAGGGCTCAGGTGCGTGGTGGCCGAGACTGAGATAAGGTCGATGGTCCCTAAGACGTTCTAGCGCGTCAAACAAGGTTCTGGTCCATCATCTCTAGGCAGTGAAACATCTCTTACTCATCACTTGTATCTAATCTGGTGTACTTCGGGTCATTCAGGTGGGACGAGGAATTTCGTCAGTTCATGAAGAAGTCTTTAACGCGGCTGCACAACAGAATCTGTCTGGTAGGTAATCTTCATCCACTGGATCAGATTACAACGGGTCGACGCCTATCCGACCACATTGAAGGATTAGTCGAATCAGATAATAATCTATGATGACTCTAAATTTTGGCTCGCCATGCTAAAGCTATGAGGAAGAGTCTAGATCATTTGAGGTAATGGTTTAATTTAAGAGTAGAGAAACAGTGCATCTGTATAGCCGAGATAGATTACAGCCAATCGTTACCTACAAATACTGACAGTGCACGAGAATTAAAGGGTTTGGCTTCAACACTCAAGCTGCTCCCGGTACGAATGTGAAAATTTTGGCATGGAGCAACCTCAGTCTGCTTTTTGCCGATACCCAAGAGCATGATAATGGGAAATTTATCTGCGCCTGGCATTCATCTACCCTACGTGATTGATATCGCTTGCCACAAGATAATTCTCAGTTGCTTTGTGGTGTTCACGTACGTGTCCAAGCCAACTCTGATTCTCACACCGTTTGTTCTGGTGGTCCCATAATCGGCAAATTCTCTACATCCATAAAAATCTGGCAGCTATTCTTGTCTTTGAATTAAGCATATTTCCAGCAGTTTTTCTTTTTTCAGTAATTAGACGCTGGCGATAGTTGCCCGACCGGGGAACATGTGAGGCTCGATCACTGAATGCGACTGTCTAGAGGGACATGGTTGAACTGTTCGACAAAGTCAGGGCACCTACTTACAGTCAGTTAGCTTTTGAAGCCGGACACTGAAACCTGAGTACATAGCTGAAACGGAAGCTTGCGCTTTGCTCTGTCCCAAAAATGCTTGGGTAAGCTTCAACTCTTCCAGGGTGTGATTTCCGGGTACCCTTTTGCCCAATAATTATACAGTTGTCACGCATGCTGCTCAATGAAAGATATGAACGCATACCAAAGCGTCAATTTGTCTACTTACAGTGCGATGGCTTACCCTGAGTCCTTCTCATGCTTGCCACACTCTTGCTACTTGCACCATGGTCCCTGAAGATAGTTGCTGGTGTATGATTACAAAGAATATCACCACATAGCGGTCTCTTGTGCGGTTTCCTTGGGCACTCTAAATTTCGACTTCCAACGAGCGTGCGTGGAGATGCAGGATCTCCTTACCGTTCGCCACCTTGTTTTCTAAAACTTTAGTTTCATTCTCTGGGGAATGACAAAACTCCAACACGTTTAAACTAAACCACCTCGCTATGACTTGGGGAAAAACATTCATGGGTGTGCAACACAATTATCTTTCTGAGTATTTTTTTTTTCCAGACGCCCCTTGATTCCGACCGACCGATACATAACTGTCCCATGTGTAATTATTCGGCATTGGAATCACTCCGATCTGGAAGAACTATCTCTGATTATGCGGCTCTGGCATCTGCCAATTTTTGATTTTTCTTGTGAATGGAATAAAAATTTATTCAACCTCTCACCTCAGGGCTATGCGCGGGTCTCGTTCTTCAGAAATGGAACATGTTTCTTGATTAGTAAGCAACACAAGCAAATGCTCAGACCCGAGGACGGATGGTTGTGGCCCATTGCTTTATAGCTGGCCTCGAAAGAGAAACGCGGGAAGAGACGTCAACCCAATTTTTTCCCTCAAACGCCCTTAAAAATTTCTAACATTAAAAAAAATTCCATCCCTTACCCTAAACCATTCTTTGCAGGGTAAATTCCAGGATTCTACAGCTTCCAAAAGTTTTACGTCCGCTGCAACAGTACAGCACTGGGATTAAAGGAATATTTTTTTTTTAAAAAATATAGAATAATAAAAATAAATTCCTCATATGTTAGCAATCTGTTTAGCTCATCTGCTTCGTTACATGAACTCATCTCTAGGGACAAGTGAGTAAAACAGTATGAATGCCGGCCGTTATCTTCTTCGAATTACCGGAAGTTATAAGTCATAACCAGCAATTGAATTGAATTGTCTTACGTGGAGGAAATTTTAATCTCGAAAATAAATTCATTGAGGTTATCAATCACGTAGATCGGGTTGTCTGTATATGCCTTAAGATACAATGTATCGTTAATAAAGGTGCCTCAGGTATAAAACAAGGCCAAGTAAAAGGGATCAATGTGATTATGTTGTATGATGCTTGAGAGGTGAGCTGTACTAAATTTATGAATCCTATTTTTCAACAAGTGAGTGGCACTTATTCCACATTTTATATATCCTGAGCATATACCTTTTTTACTGTCTTTGATTAAAATCAATGGCCTCAGAAGTTTCAGTTTGAGAACACTGTTTGGTAGGAGCGGCTTTAGCCCATCGCTATTTCCTTGACCAACTATCTTAACGATGCTTTATCCGAGTATGTCGCCTCTAGTGAAGAATATCCTTGAGCTAGAAGATGCGATACTTCCCATTGAAAGGGCACCTCATTGAATAATGTCGACTTGTGTATAATAGAGGGAGGGAGTCTACCCCTTCTTTATCACCACGGTTGATCAATGATCAAAGATGGGTCGAAAATTGTCACAATATTACAGGAAAGTGTTAGCACAAAGTTACCTCAGGTGAAAAATTTAAGCCAAAGTGTCAAGCATTTTCACAGACTTGGGATAATTGAACAACGACTATCAAGGTTTAGTCGTTGGGGAAAATGAGGTCAGATTTGATCTCTATAGAGACGGTATTGGGCTGAGCCAACATTTATCAATCAAATAGACAAATTTCATTTTGCGATTTCACGTCGCCGGACTTTATTTTGATCCATCGGCGAGCTTCTTTCCAACTACCGTTTTGATATTTGTACCATAAGAACCCTTATTTTGCCTAATGATGTCATTAACATCTTCATCGTCCAGGGACTCATCGCATTTGTTGATCTACGAGAGATGAGGAATGAATCAGATCAAAGATTCATAACCATGTGACTAAGATGTAGCCCCGCTGGTACTTTACTGGAAGATTAAGGTTCTTAGGGGACAGCAAAGATTCTTGCTGAGTCGTCGACCCCTCATTATGACCAGCTTGTCTGTACGTCAATCTTGAATCACCTTGGTCTCAAGTTCAACGGAGAAAGGGGGAGAGCGTTCCATAATTAGGGTTTTTTCTTGACGTTTATTTCATGATATCTGGTAGGCATCCTACTTTGCTACACTGTTTTCTGATCTAACACCTGAACCTAAGCGAAGATGAAAGTAAGGTTGAACTCCGTCCGTGCGTCAATAGTCGATGCACGATCCTCGCTATCCCGGACAAATCCTGTAACCACTCGCAAACATCCTCTTCCTCTATCATAGCGAATCACAGTCTCTCCCAGTCTACTATCCACTTGTTCCTAGGGGAGGAGAAAGAGAAAAAAGATGAAGGATAAGATGATTGAAGACGACGAAGCGATGAGATCAAAACAGCTGGCCTGTAAGAAAGGGGGGTGGGAGGATACAATCTCCTCAAAATAAGATTTTTACAGACAATAAAAATCTTAGCTCTGACTAGAGACGGTGGCTAGAGTCCTTCTTAGAGGCCCCTGGTCTGCTGCTTAATATTTTTTCTAGATACTGTAGGGTGTTTCGCGCTGAAGCTGATACAATAAAGTTCATCAGCAGCTAGTCTACAAAATCATCTGCTGCTAATCTCAAATCATTTCTATTTGTCATAAGTCACTCACAGGGCTAAAGAAAAAGTCACAAAATAGGAAGTGAGATATCATATCATTTCTCCGTTCAACACAAATATCTTCCTTGTATACGAATGTATTTCGAGAGCATCCAGAGTATTTCCATGGAAACAAACTTCGTTAAAGCAGAATATTTGATAATCGCCGAGAGAAAGATTTTAGTTCTAAGATGTTAGAAGTACAATCAGAGATGACGTTAGCTTCTACCCAAGAGCTTGAGGATTTACTGGACAAAGCAAATGGACGCCTTTCGGGCCATCGAAAATGGCTAGCAAATCTCCCGCGGGACCCTAATTCATCGATGCCTAGCATCACGCAACCACACTCAAATCTGATTACCGCCGCGCCTTTGTTAAGACCTCGTCAGAATAGTCCACCTCCCCCAGAATGCAAGGATATATCGATAAATGCCTTTAACGCCGGGGCAGGTTCAGCCTCAAGTGTTTTCTCTGCGTCACTCGCAAGTGCTTCATTCTCTCTACAATCTCTGAGCAGCGCACTAGTTAGTGCTGAATCTTCGGCAGCAGTTGCTCTTAGTTCGGCGACGAGCTCGAT
Organism: Golovinomyces cichoracearum; assembly: GCA_003611235.1. NCBI lineage: Eukaryota > Fungi > Ascomycota > Leotiomycetes > Helotiales > Erysiphaceae > Golovinomyces > Golovinomyces cichoracearum. The sequence continues at coordinate 6,334 of MCBS01024956.1, forward strand.
GTTCGTGGCAGAAATCAGTATGAATAGCGCTATCTCAGAAGCTGAAAAAAGTGCTTCTCTTATGGTAGCTAGCGCTGCAGAAATGGTGGCAAGTGCAAGCGCTGCACTAAATGAGGCTCGAGGTATTTTCCCTGCTAAAATATTGTATTTCAACTTTACTAACTACCACATTACGCAGTCAGAGCAGCGAGTGAGATCCAAAAAGCAGAAGCTAGTCTTATCTCGAGTAACCAGGCTGCTCAAGCCAGTGTAATTGCATCAGAGACTGCTGCCATGAACACGACCAAATTCGCCCTTTCACTAACTTTTGCCATTCTTGGCTCATCAATATTAACAACGATCCTATTTTACGTAACTTTACGTTGGCGTGCATACAGAAAAGAAAGAAGGCAGGCTGAATTAAAAGAGAAAATCCACCGCAGAAATAACACGCCATCTCCATTTCTCCAGCCAGATAGGCGTGTAAACTTTTCAGATATGAAAAGAGTTGAACGTTTCAGGAGACAGCCATCTCAGTATGAGATTTCAACGGGTATTGCAGATTCAACACAGGAAACATTTCCACAATTCCGTTCAAACGTCACAGAATTCGACGCAGTGAGACCAAGTCTAGAACCCGTTATAAGAGAAGAGGTTATCACGATTCCTTCGAATAAAAGCAAAGAATTTAAGAGTTCATTGAGCATTGATACAAATGAACCTAACACAAATTCTCAGAAATCTAATGGAAAGGAAGAGAATACCACACGTACAGAGCCTGCTTCTAACCCGGGAGCGATTAAGTTCATGGAAACTAGCTTCAGCCAGAAGCGACAGGATTCCATGAAGCGTAGAAATACTGAGGGATCTAAACCGTGGACAAGCCAAGAAAGAAGTACTCATGAAAAACATCAATCATTCAGTCCGGCATCTACGAGAAGCAACTGGCCCTCTCACACTCGTAAGCCCACCTTACAATACGATCCTGAAAGACCAACAGATCCACCGATATGGTTAGATTCCGACGAAAGTGAAGCTCCGACTGATGAAGTTGCATCATCGCCCCTTTCACATTCAAGAAAATCATCTGATCAGTCTAAAAAAGTAAAACCTAAGGCTAATATTGGGACTGCGATTTAATACCTTGTGATAAGTTTAGGTAAAAGGCTAGCTTATTAGCAACAGAAAGCGAGCTTAATTTATACCTGCTTCCATGAGTCTTGTACAGGTGACTCAAGGCCGCCAGCTCTAAGAATCGAAATATTCAGACGATCGGGTCCCTTGAAATATGAGACCCATTAAATTGGGTTTGTCACTTGAAGGAAATAGTGGTATACATATAGCCATTATCTATAACAGGCTATGATCCCATTTTAGATTTCTAAAGCAATTCTCTTACCAATGGGAGGAGAATCGAACATACGATACGATCTTCGCACAACTTGGTTGATTCAAACTTACAGAAAAACCAGGCCCGGGACGGTACTGTTGAGTAGAACTTTCGATATCCGTATTTTAATCCTATCAAGAACGACGTTCATAAATTTCACCTGATCCAAGTATACAACCAAACTTTTAGGAAGTGGAATCTAGATGATTTTATAAACTAGATAGCTTTCAAGTGAAGTTCATGACTCTTAACGGGTCATATAATAGATGATTCTTCACATCTTCTTTCCTATCGGTGGAATATTAATTAAATATTTCTTGGGAAACTTTTTGCTAGGTCGAGTTACGTAATCAACCAAGAAATGTTCTACAATTGAGAGAACAAAGACACAGCCTAAGCCTTGTCAGCAAACGCAATATAATTTCGTTGGGTATTAACAGGATATTTCCCCTTCATGTCCTCCTTGAATTTCCCTTGCCATGTGATTTTCTTTTCAAAATATTTTCTTGCTGGTTAACTGTAATACCAATTTTAAGGATCGGAGAATGAAGATATTAGACATTCTTTGCGTCCTAAACGATTAATTTAATAGTTCATTAGATCATCTATGTTGTTCTTCTACTATGGGAAGAGGTATTGACGTTGCTTGCATGTGCCAATAAAAATTTGCAGCAGGTTAGAGTGAACTTGCAAGCCCGGCTCCACGCATCATCTTGAGCTATACCTAGTTTAATGCTGACTCCCCCTATTTTGTCTCCTTCGATTTTATATGGCAAGGCTAAAGGGGCTCTAACATCAGTATCTCTGGCGGTCTCTGCTTCGACGTGGGCACCCAGCTGTCGCATACACTCTAGAAACGCTACCATAGCAGTATCGAAGTGACGATGCATAAAAGTTAAACCTAATGGCATGTCACCCGATGAGAAAAGCTCTAGGACTGTCTTCTTCTGTGGTCTTGAAGAGTTTACACGTGGTGTATCGCTTTGAGAATTGGAGGGCGAGTTATTTTCGTAGCTAATTATTCGTGACGTTGATCCCATAGGTTTTAGATGGTAACCTCGAAATTTGTAATTGAGACGATCAGCCACTGTCTGTAGTAAAAGCACCGTGTGTCCCCATGCAGCATTAATCTCAGGCCAATCTACAGGAACATTAGAGAGTCGTCCTAGACGAAGGCCATTTATTGTCCCAAAATTACCATCGTGACTAATGCAAAATGTATCATTATAAACATTTGTCCGTTGGAGTTTGTCGAGTATCTGACTATCGTGATCATACTGCAAATTTACACTGTCACGAAAGTTTTGAAATTCAGCCAATTTCATGGAAAAATCATTTCGATCGCGCCAGAACTTTTGTTCTTCAATATCAAGAGCTCTAGCTTCGTCTTCCAGGATTGCTATCTCCTGATCAACTTCTTCCTTTTCCTTTTCAAGTCTCTTGAGTTCTTCTATAGCATTTTCCTCATCTTTCTTCGCTTTAGCCAAAGCTTCCTGTGATTCTCGAATTTCATCATTAGTTGGTTTGTCAGCATTTAATTGTTTAAGAAATTCTAGGTAGGCATCTCGTTCCTTTAGAGCAGCCTCAAGACGCTTTTGAAGTTCTTTTACGAGAAAATCTGTACATTCTACACAAACTGGGAAATCTATATCAGATCGGGCCGTTAGGATCTCAAATAATCGAGACATTCTATCTACATCTTGTGAAATTGTCTGATTCCTCTCGTAGCTAGTTTCCGATTCATCTGCATTTATGTACCTTTGAGGGCGGACATTTGTCTTTTCTGAAGATTTACTATTCATTGAAGAACTAACTTGTGAATCTGAGAGCATAACGAAAGACATCGCCGAAGTAGTTGATTTATTCATTCCATTTCTCGATAATTCTGAATTATCGCCCGGTGTTATAAGCTGTTGAGGTTTAGATAAGGCAGTATTTTTCGCAACCTTATCATAAAGCTGCTGACGTTCTGGAGGAAAGGGCATTCGAGATGGGGGAATGTGATTAATTTGCAAATTTTTGGAGGCTCCTGTAGTATCATGTATCAGCCAGCGTCCTTGACTTCGAAAGAGCGAAGCTTACCGACGAGTATGTCGAATGCAGCCGGATTGAGATCTTCTAATGAGCCGTCGAATCTCAAAGGCGAACGACATTTTTGACATTGCATTTCTGAGATAACATTAATTTAGCTTACAACGCTTATGTGTGTTATTTTTTTTACAATTTAATATGGAAACCTTATCAAAGTTGTTGGTTCGTCATATTCTGCCTTGCGGACCTCGGCTCATTTTGTATCGCTTTAAATTATACATCACGCGATTGATAGCTCCCCAAATTTAAGCGCGATTACTGCACTCCATTTTTTGCCAAATCTGACCTCAGGGAATGAGGTGTCATGTTCGCTCTTCATGGAGAGATGTACAAAGCGGAGACGACTCAGCTATGCTCCATTCTTACACGCCATAAATTCTTCTAAAGGCAAGATAACCGCGGAGCTAACGAAAGATTCGGCTAGCAATCTTGACTTAGATAGCTGTATTGCCGAAAAAAGAGCTCTTTCAGACAAGAGATTGAAAGCCACTTTCGAATCAATATTCGAGAAATACGGCAAAGATTTCGAAGGGATTGGTGATGAGATTGATATTGCAACCGGCGAGATCGTTGTCAACAATGGCCATTTACTTCGAATGCAGAATGAAAGTGATGTCGGTGATTCTCTTTGCTTTGGGAAAAACGAGAAGAATCTTACAGATGGGCATTCAGAAGACTCAAGTACTTTAAGCAGGAATGATCTTGAGCCAAGCGATTATCAAGATCTTGAACGAGAGAAAAATTCCGACTTGATAAGCGACGTGGTTACTTTGGATTCTGAAAAAGATTGTATAGAAGATGATCTAATACTTAGGGGCTTCAGCCAAGTTAATCGGCTCTCAAAATGTACATCTGAAGAAGCATCTTGTCAGAGGATTTCAACGATCCGCAGGGGCTTCTGGACATCTGCTCAAACTCCAGATACTCTAAGAGCATCATGTATCTCAAACGACAAATTCTTCTCAAGAATTAAAACTCTTGAAGTCTGTCCCGGAATCTTTGAACGAAGTCCTAATTATGCAGTCCGGCGCGAAGATGATCTTGACCCAGCTAGGCAAATACCTAAGCAACTTACACTACATAGAAAATATTCGATTGAATCCAATGGAAAAGTTAAATCATCAAGACAATCTGCCCTACGCGCTGGAAAATCCCTACATTTGGAGCCTGTCGAATCTTTTTGCTCCTCTATCCAGCAGAGAAAGAATATTAAACTAAATAAAGTGGACTCTAGAGTCTATAAAAATGAAGTTTCATTACTGGAGCTCAACAAGACTGAGAGAAGTGTACGTAGTTATGTCAATGGAGTATGTCAGAATTATATTTTTTCACTGAGAAAATCCAAACCACAAAATTTAAGAAAGCAAGAAACTTTGTCGAAATCGAGCTCTAAAAATTGCCCGTCCGTTAGTCGAGATTCAGAAAAATACTTTGGGGCCGAAGCAAAGGTATTTGATTTCCTCGCTCTTCTAGAACTCTACTGATGAATCTTAGCGAATAAGATTCTTCTCAAAAATACGGTCAAAAAATGTTAGCAATAAAAAATCATCTGCACAGCTGCAACCTGGTCTGTTCAATAATAAGCCCGAAGTCATTAAAATACCTTTTAAGAATGATCATTTTAACATTACCCCTGTGGATTGTTCAGGAACTAGTTTAAAAAAATTCAAACATGAGAAACCTCAGCCTATGATTCCTGCCCACAATATCTCCGAAAGCTATCTTTCATCCATAGGATCAGCAAAGGCCCATGAGACTTGTAAGCCTTTTGATTCTGATTCGCCTACCAAACAAACGAAAAACGAAAATGTGAAAAGTGAGAATAATAATGGTTTAGTACATATTGATCACAAAATTATCAATCAGCCATCAGACATCTTTGATAGCCATGAAAACTTGCCTCTTCTCGAACGACAGATCCAGGCCACAAGAAAGCAATTCCACCCAGTCTCACCCCCTAGAACTCAATTCGGCAATAACTGTACAAAAGATGGAAAAGCTAATTCAGGTTCCCGTGTGTCGACTCTGATTTCACCAAATGGGCCTCATGTGAATCAAGATTTAAGTTGCAAGACACACAAATTCGAGGATCTAAACATTCCAAGAGTGGCGTCATGTACCGATAGCATGAATGAGGTATTAAAGCATCCCAATTCAACGGCTGAGAACTCAAGAAACGCGAGTAAGAAAAATGTAGCCCGTGCTGAGTCTGTTAGGCCACAGGGACTCACGTATTCGGATTTTCGTAAAAACTCTCGATTCAAATGTACTGATCTGGAATCAGAATTAATTAGCAAATCTAGTATTTCTATTTCAAAATCTGACAAAACACATTTTGAGCTCGAGACGAGTAGGATCCAGAATAAAAATTTTAATATTAAGTGTGCAGCGAATAATCTTGAATCATCAGCGATGGCTAAAGAGCCATTCCCATCTCATGGTTTCAACGGTAAGATTACCACATCATATGGGGAAAAACCGTGTATTAACCCTAGATTTTATCCGGACGTATCCACATCTCAGCCATCTTTTCAAGACTTTTATTTGACTCCAGTCCCTGCTAGAAAGAGGGGGGAAAAGCAGAAATCGATGCTAAAAGTCACTAACACGTACGAAACGCCTAAGAGAACCGAGCTAGGTCCCGAGAGTCAAAATGCCTCGAATAATAACTCTAAGTCTATCCTATCAACTAATGCTTCTAAATTAAATAAAAATCGTACCAAGCTTGGTCGATGCTACTTGCCGACGCCTACAAATTCCTCGGAGGCGAGCATTAAATCATGTCTAGAATTTGATGAGCATAGTAGACCCAAATTCAACAAAACAGATTTTCTTAGTCCAGTTAACCAAAAACTTCAGCATAAATTGCTCGCCGAAAATGCATTGACCACCCATCAGTCTCTGAGCCTCAAATCGGAAAACCGAGCCAAAGCCTCTTCAAGTATCTTCTTGACTGAAACCCAAAATTTTCCAGCTAAAGAACGCAAAAGGTCTCCCCGAGAAGATGGATGCCCTCAAGAATTTAAAGATGATACGCCCAATAAAATATCTAGTATTAAAAAAGGGAAAAAAGATGATATACTTAGTACAGAAAGAGATTTTGATTTATCGATACCCAGAAAATTATTGAAAACTGGACAAAATCTGACTAATGGGGTCGTCAATACATCCTGTAATCATGAGAAACCCGAAACTCCAAGTACCGCAAAAGAGTTTCCACTTACGCACGCTATGTTTAAGGTTTTACCTGAACAGAAGCACAGGAATTCAACATGCGGTGTCATGCTAGAAGATATTACTCAGGCTTCTCGAGAATACTCGTGCAGGTCCCTCATGAAAACCAGTAAAGATTTAATCGAGTGGCCTCCAAACTCAGAAGAGATTGATGAGTTAAGTTTTGACTTTCCAGATAAAGGCTCAACTTTCGCCCTCGGTCCACGCACTGAAAACAACGCTTTCTCTAGTCCCTTGAGAGTCTTATCGACTATAAAAAGAAAAAGAAAAATTAGTTTAATAAATTCAATTGAAGAAAGTGATGCAGATGAACTTGGTCTTTAGTAAATATAACCCACAAGCTGTAAAGAAAAACATCTTGATTGTGGAGAAATATTTTAGGATATATGAAATTTCTTAAATATTCATCCAGTGTGTACCGGAGTTTTCATTAGAAAAGAGATATTGCTATCATTGAACCCCCTTAGCAACCTTCTTCTTCCATTTCTTTTATAATGATAAAAAAAGAAGCCTATTGAGTATTACAATATAAAATCTCACTCAAATCAATAAAATTTGTTTAAAAAAGCTTTTTAAACAGAAAACATAGTCAAACTTTAGTCGTGATGCATAGAATATGATTTTATTGGAATTTGTAACTTCTACTTTAGAAAACGCACGCACTGAACTTTGCGCTCAACTTGTATGGAAGGTGATTAACCAAAATTTTACAGTTTCTAAACACTTTTCGGAGTTTTTGTATTTCCAAGAGTGCTATGATAAGATGTTTATTTTAAGAGTTACAGCTAAGCTACAAAATAGCTTCTTCAATATAGTTATCCAGGTTTCGATTTGTGGCATAAACCTCGGACCAAATAATTCGTCTAGGCTTTCATGTTTCAAGAGTACCGGTAACTTTGACTAAAATCTGATGACTTCTAGTCATTCTCAATCAGCCCTTTTTGAGTAGGCATAATATCTACATTTCTACTTAAGTCTACCAGATCCAGAACAGGAAGGCAAGTAAATATTGTATTTACAGATTCTCACGTATGGTGAAAATCTTAGCTAAAACTCAAGTGATCTCTCTCTTCCTCGTTTGTCCTTGGGGCGTGGAATATGGATTTTTAAGAAAAAAATCAACTATTATAAATAGTTTATTTTCTCTTTTTTTGAATTTAGCGCTTGACTAGTGCCTGATCTGGCTCCGCATTTCGAAGTCCAAAATGGGTTGAGCTTCCATAGCCTTGAATGATTGAGATCAGCACTACTTAAATCGGACTTAATCCTACTGGAAGAACCGGGTTTTTTTACTGTTGTGCCATTGTTGAAAATTTAATCAGATTTTTATGTATATCATTCATCCAATACTAATTTGCTTGCATGAGGCTAGACGCGATATTTATTTATTAAAGCCTTTACAACGGTCTCAGCGCTCCTTAAAGACTGGATCAGTAGAATCATCAGGGATCTTACCCTAAAGCATGCTCAAATCACTCACAACAGTTCGATCCTGAGCAGACCGGGTATTAAGGCCTATTTTGCACCTCTTCGTGATGGCACCCTATGAATCCTTCCTCTCAGGAGAGAAGAGAAGAGCAAAGCAGAAAAGTAACCTCCTCTTCATACTCTCATACATCTACGTGCCTTTCGATAATCTTGGCTTCCCCATCACATTTTTGCTGGCACCCCCTCAATAAACGCCCCGTATGATTTCGCCCGTTTACTGGGAGAAAAGAGCTTTATATTATCAAAAAAAAAAAAATAAAAAAANNCTGGCTATTGGCGCAATTGGTCAGGCGCTGCTTTGGATTTTTAGAAGTGGTAATTTGGATTCCTACGTGGCTTTTTTCAAGGGGGCATACTGCGGTGGCTCGTCGTAAAATAGTACGGAAGGAATGGCTGAGGTTTTCTCTCCATATTGGGGTTTTCCCATTGGGTTTTCTCATATGGTATTTTTTTCTCCTCAGCTTCTAGCCCTAGGGTCATAGTAAATGCCTTCTTACTCGTCCAGCCCTATGTAACTTGCTGGCTCGCACGTAGGCAATGGGAACGTTTGGGCACCGGATGGGCACTGCTGTAGCTTGGAGGATCATGTATTCTAGGGATCCTTCATATGTCTTATACCCCATATTGGATGGCGGCCTGGCCCATATCCCACGATAAATAATACACACACACACTCGTCCTTCTTTTCGTGGTGCTGTGTTTGTGTAGTGGGGATATTCGTGCTTGGTCATCTTTAAACCAAGACTTTGGTGTCTTTGTACTAGCATCCATGATAATATTCTTAATAAGAATTGGAAGAGTAAAAATCGAATAATAGGCTCTAGCCTATGAAGAGAGGGCCTTGGGCTTCTGACAGTTGTTGGTATTTTTTCAAACTGTGCATATACATTTTTTCCCATTGTACAAAGAAAAAGACAAACACATCACAGAGTTCAGGAATTACCTCGTTCTGAGTGTTTTCGAGTTGCTTACGCATTCTAACATTCATATCAAAATTACATTTTAATTCAAATTGGTATCATGCTAACTGGCTCCGTCTATCACTCCTCTTATTCATACAGGCTTTGATCCTCCCCTACTAACAGGAAAACATGCTCATGATCCAAACTTCACTTCATTATCGCTGAGTCCCTCTTGCCGTTCTACCGTTCTACCGTTCTACCGTTCTGCCGCTCTGCCGCCCTCACTGGATCATAATCTTCCGACCCTCCTGCTTTTTCGCCTTGGGCACCACGATACTGAGGATCCCATTCTTCATCGATGCCTTCACTGCGTCCTGATCGATCTGTGTTGGGAACCCAAACGAGCGCGAGAACTCTCCAACATTGCGCTCCATTACCCAATATTTGTCGCTGGCGTCTGTGTTTTCGCTGCCTTTCTTCTGCACGCTGTTCCTGTCGTTACTCGTGCCTGAGCCTGCATCTGTGCCGTCGCCGATCGCACCCTTGCTCGCGCCGGGTCCGTGCGAGTAGCTGCGCTCGCTGCGTCCCTTGATCGTCAGCGTCGATGCATCGGTAAACTCGAGCTCGACATCTTTCTGGTCGATGCCTGGCAGTTCGCCGTGCAGCTGGTATGCGTCTTTGAGCTCTTTGATGTCGAACTTGGGAATGAATGATTTCGATGCGCTGCGTTCTGACCGGTCGTTGCTGCGTGAGTATTGGTCAAACTCATCGAGCAGGCGGAAGATGGGTGGGAAGGCTGATTGGTCGTTGGTTATGAATGAACGTGGAAAGAGACCCATGCTGGTCAGAAATGTAGGTGTTCTGATGTTTTAATTCTTTGATGTTTTAATGTTTACGCGTTTAGGTGTTTAGGTGATCAGGTACGCGTTATGAATGAGTATGCTCGGTGGTCGTCTGGCGATGTCTTGGCACCCGAGCTTGTGGTGATGGTACGGATGTGTGAGTGTATGAGTGAAGTAGAGAATGTGATAAAAGGGTAGTTGGATTGTGCTTTGGCTCGTAATTTAGATTTGGATTGCGAATGTAAGTTTATGAGCTTTCTCGAGTTCGATCGATTTACAGATGATTGTTGGTCCACGTTGAAGCCGCAGCTCTTGCTTTTTAGCAGCCGATCGGCTTCTGGAATCTTCCATGGCAGACTCGAAAGTGATGCCAAGCTACCCGCTGGGCTCTTCGAACAGTTTCCATCGTCGACGGGAAACTGCTGGTCTCTCCTTCCAGGACATTCCAGAATCTTCTCCGATCACGTGAGCATAGATAATCACGGAAGGTTCTGGCGGGTGGCGGGCCCACATAGCATAACTTATGCCTGCAGGATACCGCTCGGCGTAGCTTGGGAAACTTGCTCTCACAACACGAAAATGCATCCAAGCTTTTCTCCGTTGTTTTTTGGCATATAGCCCCGAAGACTAGAGTGCAGTATGCCGGGCAAAGTAACTTTCGTTTCCTTATTCGATTTTTTGTGCTCTTAGTCGACATACCACAATTGCATCTACGTGTGGGGTCGAATGGCTTAGTGGC